>DWJZ01000330.1:0-34880 GCA_018249125.1 Asbolis capucinus
AACACATCAGCGCATAGTTTTCAAACCAGCCTTCTGGTAGCAGAGCTTTTTGGTCTCTTGCCATAGCCGTCGAGGCAAACTTGCCTGCGTTAGGTCCGCTGGATTAACCGGATTTGCTCATTCGGCAAAAGCAGATCTGTTCGCATATCTTCGCCCAAAATTCACGTCTAAACTTTGGCAATAACCAACCAACGACGATATCTCATTGCGTTACCAGATATTAGAGGTCCGCATTACCAATGAAGAGGTCCTCAAAACTTTGCAAAATCTGGACATGAACAAGGCTTGCGGTCCGGATGGTATTCCAGCTATTGTGCTAAAAGCTTGTGCACCTGAGTTGTCTCCTGTGTTGACGCGCTTGTTTCGCCTCTTTTGAGACAGGGATAGTGCCAAAATCTTGGAAGCTTGCCAATATGCACCCTGTGCATAGAAAGGCATTTGTGCCGACCCTGCCAACTAACTGCGTATGTCACTCATATATGGGGCGAGACCCTCGATAAAAATTTAGAAGCACTGACAGTCTCCCTCGATATCTCGTGGCCTTTGACAGGGTCTGGCATGATAGCCTTCTGAGCAAGCTTCCTGCTTATGGCATATCCTTGGCTTGATATGCTGGACAAAGAACTTCCTAATCCAAAGCTAAAGCAGCGGTTAGTAAACTAGGCATCCTAGCAAAAGGCTCGGCTGTATTTCACACCACAACAACGTTTAACTCTTTATAAGGCTCAGGTCCGATCTTGTGTGTTTTCATTACTTGAATTAATTCCCACATACCCTTTCCACCATCGAATGAGCCGACGCACGGCGGGCATCTGTCCGTTCGTCGTAAACACACCACGGGTACGAACGTCGCGTTTCGCCTCATCCGTCATCATTCGTACTGCAAAGGAATGGAATAAGTTAATAAGTTGTCCGCTTCGGTATTCCGGTTTGATTATGACCTAAATGTCTTCAAGTTAAGAGTGAATAGGATTTTATTAAGTTACTGCGCTTTAAAATCATAGATTATTTGGCCACTTACCATCAAGTGGTTTCGTAGTCAAGCGCCAACTTATTTTATATAAAAAAACAGCAAAAACTTCTTCTGGTTCTAAAATTAAGTCAAAATATTTATTATGTTAAAACATATCCCATACTCCACACAAATATTATTGCTATAGTAACTCTGTATACTCTACCCTTTGATTCCTTAACTATTGGATCGATTTGGTTAAAATATGTTATACTGTATTGTTATGTATGAATTGAATACTTTTGATTGATTCCTTAACTATTGGATCGATTTAGTTAAAATTCGTTATACTGTATTGTTATGTATGAATTTAATACTGATTATTTATCGATAAATGAACTGTTAAACCGACGAAAACGGAATAAATAATTTATTATCACTTTTTTTTTAATAATTAGTTTCACCCGGATTTTCTTATATGGCTCCAAGATCATAATGGCTGGCTACCATTGGCATCAGGCTATCTATGCGGACTAGTGCACTTATACTTTTTAATAAATTCCCAGATAATGTTTTGTGATAGACAGCAGTTTTCCTATTTAATTTTCTGTAATTTTAATTATTAAAAAATAACAGGGTATAAAACTAATGTGGACTTTAGTCTTCTCTTGTCTTAATCTGAACATTTCGTGACTTACAACAATTTAAAGTAAACCTAAAAACGCTGCAACGCAACGCAACACATTACAATATATACAAATCTATATACATAGTGTCTATATGCAATATCGCCATCTCATACTGTCCACGCTCACTATAAGTCTCCGGACTCTCTTGACCCATGAAAAGAGATTAAGATTTTTTTAGGTACAGTTACACAGTAATCTGTTGCTGTGTATTGTAGTGTATATCTAAGTTAGGATTAATTAGTCATAACAAAGACATCTTGAAGATAACACGTCTATTCATATTTAACACATCCTGCGCACACCATTATAGTGTATATCAGTGCAGGGAAGTCGTATTGTCAGAAATATGTCGCGTCGCTTCCTGTCTTATAAGTGCTTGCGGGCCCTAACGCTGGATAGAGGTTCCGATATAAAAGTTTTTTTAGAGTTTACAATATTTTTGCGAATCGTAAAATTTTAATTAATGCACAGATTTCTAAAGGGAGGGTGATCGTACTTCGTCATATACCACATCCGGCCTGCCGTCCTGAATACCGTCACATAAACAAGTAATCTGTGAAAATGTATCACTGTCATCTGTGTTGATGGAGTTTTTGAAGTTATACTTCTTTAGGAGCGTTATCAAAAAATTATGAGAGTAAAATTTTAAGATGCGTGCGCATCCGGCACACAAAATTAACAGGTTGAAATTATCCACTAGACTGCTCATGAAGTCTCGACATAATACTGCCAACAAAATAGAAATAGAACCTCTATTAGCCGCGCATGTTGGCACCCTAAGGGAAACCTGTTATAATTAGGGATGAAAAGTATCCTAAATGCTAAGTAATTATCGAGATTTAAAGTCAGTCCAAAAATAATATATTAAGTATTTTACTATAAATATATAGATGTAGTAGATATATATAGAAGTATTTTAGTACAAACTTTCACCACCCTTTTCTTTCCTTTAGGGAGTGAAATTAAGGATATGTAAATTTCAAATTCAAGGTTAACAAATACACGTGTCAGCCAGGAGCTTGTATCAAAAATCTCGAAATATTCACATTATTTTGCCTTTATTTCTTTTTATTACAAAATATTAAAAAACTGAGAAACACATATTTCATTAATTTAAATAAGGCATGTTTGTTGCAAATTTCAAGTAAAATATTTAAGAAAATTCCTATACAAACTTTCTTCTCCTATTCCAAGGAAACCCGAGAATCGTTCGGATTAAAAAGTATCCTAAATATTAATCGGCAATATAAGTAATAACTCTACAAAATTTCATCGAAACCTGTCTGCGGGTTTTCACGTAATGCGCGTCAGACAGCCAGACGATAACTCCAAAAAAATATTTTTGTACCCTATCTCAATATTAGAGTGCCCCCTTATAAGAATTTTGAAAAAATATTCAATCTACAAGAATAATGCACTTTGAGTTTTATTATAGTATAAATGAATTTATCTACAACACGAGTTTTAGTTTCATGCAAGTGCGTATGATCTATGTGTTAGTAAATTATATTTAGTAGTGATCGAAATTTATTAAATTTCGAAACTATTATAGTTTGATTGGTATTATTTACTATACGTATTTCATTAATAAATATTTAGTAAAAAATATTAGTACAGCAGTAGTGAAAAAAATTGTGCTCATATTCTTTTTCAAGTGCTCCAATATGACAGAGGTTAACTATCCGTACGTATTATTTATTGATATAAATTGAAATATTAATTATAAATTATAATTAATTTTACTATACATTACACTAATTATTATTAAATTTTTTTTATTTTTATTTATGATGAATTATTACATAATAAATTTAGAAAATTATAAACATTTCAATAATAAATAAACAAATTGTATAAAAATTCTTTGACCGAAATAAAAAGCGGATATTCCATTAAGAAAAATTAAATTAAAATTAATAAGTTTAAATTAAATTACTGATTTATTATAAAATTTTTAATGATGCCAAAGAAGTGTAACTTCTCACGCGCTTACATAAGTACACGCACACATGTTTGTTTAATGTATCTGCTGAAGTTTTAAGTACCTAGTCTGTGGTTGAAGTCGAATGTCCGGTTTAATTTGATTCGTTAAGTCTATTTAGTTTTTCAAACTGTGATATGAATTAACGAAATTGGTTCGAGATGGAAAATCAGAACGACATTGATTGCGACTTTCATGATGATGATGAGATCTTTTTTGGTCGATTGACTCTCAAAGAAGTTAAAAAACGAATTTTTATGGATGTCGATCAACACTCCACGTAAGTATACTACTAAGTACTTTGTAATTTCTTTAATAACTAGTTTACGCTTAGTCTCTGCGCCAAATTGAATCCAAATAAAAACAGAACTTTTTGTGCGAAGGAGTAACAAATAGCCATCTATCAATCCTTACAAACTTTCCCATTTTAATATTAGTAGGATGTGTATAAGCTTCAAATTAATAAATAAATCATATTCATCTGTGACATGCTCCCATGTTGTTATACTTCAGTGTGGAGTACAATCACAATATTGCACATATACTCCCTGTTATTCGATCTGAAATGCTTACCAAGAAATCCTCATCCATGATCCTCTGACAATGTAGAATAAAACTTTTACGTTCTATTAATGCTAAACTTTGTACCATTCGTTTTTTAACTTTTCTCCTTATGATTGAAGTCATTAGCATGGAGACAAATGTAGAGAGTGTATTAAAATGCAAAATAATAAATTATAAATGCATTAAACAAAATACTTCTATAAGTTGAATGATTTTGACTTAATATTTTTTGATCTACTTGGATTTTGCTACCACATATGTATATGTTACATACTCATAACATTGTATCTAATTGTTCTTTGATTAATATTTTGTTTAACAGCTAATAAAAAAAATGAGTATTTTGGTAAAACAAAATGCATAAATTTTCTATTAAGCATTTTTTTTGTTTGTTTACATTTATTCTGGATTGAAGATGCACCAAAAATAATAATTCACATCAGAAACAATGCACTGGTATGTTACACTTTTGGCTTCAACCTATTAACAGCCACATACTGAGGAGACCTAGACCATATTCCTCTATGCTGTTTCAATGCAAATTGGAGATTTTTTTGCAGTGTTCATATATAATAACTTTCACACTATACTGGACCATGTACACCTTTGCTAATCTTTTGGTCATATAAATCTGAATATCAAAGTAATTTAAGGTTTTTTAAATATATTTAAAAAAATATTTTGCTTCTATGATAAACTTTACAACAGCTACTTAGCTTGACACTTGTATGGCTAGGCTTACTTCTCGATTTTCTTAGAAATGTAAATATGTACAATGTAGTCTCATAATAAAATAAAGTAATGCTCTGGAGATAATTTATAATAACTAAAATCTATTTTAAAGCAATAAGGTATTGATTGCATTGGTTTTGTAAACAGTGCACATTTTTCTTCTGGCTCAGCTTGCATAGCTTGCATAGGCTCATTGGCCAATGTTGTGTTATTTCCACGAACCCTTGACAGTGTTATCTACTCATAATCTCAACCATCAATAGATTTATTGATTTCTTTAATGTTGTCAAATTCTGGACCTTAATTAGGCAAGTTTTTAGTTAATATGTTGAAATAAATTATTTGAATGTTATTTGTTCTAGGGCACTGGCAAGCTGCAATGACAAAAAATATGATGAAATTAAAATAATAGAAACATGTTCTGAACCAAGTATCCTTTCAACAGTGAACAGGGATGAGTTAGTAGTAGAACATTTGAAGTCCACTTCTGATCCATATTTTAACAGAAATAAAGAACTTGTTGAGCTAACCAGAACTGTTACTCCAGATTTCGAGAGCCAAAGCTTTCTAGAACTGGAAGAAAAGGTAACAGAACAGTACAAGACACTCTATGATTGTGATAACACATTAGATCTTGTTAAATCAGTGAAGGAAAAGAAACAGATACCCAATAATATGATACAAGACAGTGATGATATTGATAAAATTTCTACAGATGATGAAACTTCAATGAATAACATATCTGAATGCATTACTAACAATAACGGAAAATCATGTGAGGGACATAATAAAATAGAGAAATCAATAAATGAACAGAATCATATTGAGTGTGATGAAATTAACATTTCAGTTATGAACAGTCCGACATTTGGCAACATTTCAAATACAAAACCAAGCGACAGAATAATACTAGTAGGTGATGATATCAATAAATGTTATTCTAAAGATGATGGGCCCCATAAAGATGAATGTTTGCCTGAATTCACCACTAACAATAACAGAAAATTATATGAAAAGCATGATAATGTACAAACATTAGATAATGAAAAAACTCCTAATAAGTGTGATAAATTTAAAAACATTTCAAATACAAAATCAAGCGACAGTATAATACTAGTATGTGATGATATCAATAAAAGTAATTCTAAAGATGATGGGCCCCGTAAGGATGAATGTTTGCCTGAATTCACCACTAACAATAACAGAAAATTATGTGAAAAGCATGATAATGTACAAACAATAGAAAATGAAAAAACTCCTAATAAGTGTGATAAATTTAAAAACTTGTCAAGGATAAACTATCAGACACCTGCCAGTGCTTCAAAAACACCAATAAATAATAAAAAGGAAATGTTGAAATTGTTTAAAACTCCAACAATCTCTATGTCAGTTAAAAAAGACAGCAGTGCTAAGAAGACACCCAGATCAAAGCTATATGAACACATTGCAAGTCCTATTGCTACTTACATTAGAAACTGTCCTCAAGCACCATTAATGAAAAATGTTCGTCCTAAGAAGCCTTTATCCAACATATCGTTAATTCCCAAACTTACGAAGGCTACTCCTGAAGTTAAAAGTAATAAAGAAAATATTATGTTGCCCCAAATTGCGTATCAAAATCCAAAGCAAACCGTAGTAGTAAGTATCTTACACATTTTCATAAACATAAACTGTAAAGGTTTTTTAATGTTATAAGAGCAGCGGAATCTTTGGATGATAAGTGATCACAGCTGCCCATTGACATTAAGAAAAGCCGACGAGTATATATCGACGTGTTACCCGCCAGGAAGGAAGTAATCCATGCGCCGGAAAGACAAAGATGGAAGGAAGCGGTATATAACTAAAGCAACCGGAATCAACAACACCAATTAGACCCAGACACACTATTCAAAAATCGTAAGCCGGCTTGACTTGGAATACATATAAGGGTGTCAAAAACGGCATACAGAAGTCAGTAGCTCAATGGTAGGGCTTTGTAGGATTGCCTTTTTGTGAAACCCGTCTGGCTGGCTACCACCCTCTTGCCTAAATCAGCCGCCAAATGATTCGTTCTGTTCCGGCTGGGGGCTTGAGAGCCAGTTCTCCTCTTTTTTTGCCCGTCCTTCAATCATCCTCCTCCCCATTCTTCTAGTATCGCTCTGCAAGTGGTTGTTGGGTGCATCTGGAGTCACTTGCTGTCATATTGATCCCAGTTGCTTTAGCAATGTACCGCTTCCCTTGTTTCTGTTTCTAACCTGCATATATGTATAGGTATATTAATTCCTTCCTGACAGGCAACGCGGGAGTAACACCGCGGTCTGGTGTTATTAATGTCTACGGGCGGCGGTGATCTCTTGCCATCCGGAGACTATCTGCTTGTTTGACTGCTTATCACCCCAAAAAAAACTATTGTCATTGTTTTTAGGATATTTGTATTCCTACAGACCTTGTTTTGTGTTTATCTGGCGGTAGTGGAAGTGAAATTTAAATATGGCAACCATGTTGAAATAATATTTAAATATGGTACTTCACCAGTTATTTTATAACCTCCCTACAAGTGATCTGGAAATTGACAAAGCAAACATTTTCAGGAAATATGGGAATATGGATTATTTACATTACATGCTTAGTTGTAAAGCAAATGTATTTTTCTATTTCAGATAGATGTGGACACAAAAAAGTTGCCAAAAAGCAATTGGGCTGAAAAACTGACAAATGTGCCACAGAAACCTGTTGTTTTAAGACATGTCCACAGAGTGGCTGGTAACACTCCATCATCAGCGCGACAGCAGCAAGAAGATAGCTTTGCAGATCTCCCTGTACACCAGGCCGAAGTCTCAATTTGTACTCAAAAGCTGGCATTTGGAAAATTATAAAAATGATTTGGAAAATAAAAGTAAATTATGATTAATTATTTCTTTTTATTTACGAAGTCATACACACGTGTTCGTAGTTACTTAAAATTCCCTTACACACTAAATTCTACGAAAAATCACATTTTTATATATCGAGTAACAAGTTATAAATTCAGTATTCACAAGTACGTTACAAAGTACTTATTTTAATAATAGACTAGTTTAATTTATGCATAGTATAAAAGTTAGGAAAGTCGTAATTTTTAGGCTATTTACGTATTTAGCAGTTTATATCATGGATTCAAATTGTTATTGTGATATTATTTAATTAGTTTGGTATTATTTTAATAATTCATAAATAAAATTTAGTAATACATTTCGAGTAACTTCATACCAAACTTGCAACTCATTTTATGAGAAATAAAGAAATGTAAAAAATTGTTAGTCTGTTATTAGAATCACACAAGAAAATAAATGCCTTCTGTAATTATTAATATTACGAATTATATTTTTAACAAAACATTATGTTATTATATATATTTGGGTTACTTGTGTAATATTGCTCTAAAATATTAATTTAATAAAGTAACTTAGTGCATACAAAAGAAAGATATAAAATACCTGCATTTATTTGAAATGGACAGAATACTTTCAAAATCTAGTTGCATATTAAAGTAACATACTTAAATAATATTCTTAAATGTTTTATTGTGGGCTTAAAATACTTCTAGTGGAGTTATTGACAAAATTGTGTTAATATTAGTATTAAAACCCAAGTTAATAGAATTTAAAATAAAATATAAAATTTCACATAAAACAAAAGTGAGTTTAACCCACACAGTGTAAAACAAACATTACAAAAATTGTGCATCAATCAAATAACTCTAAATCGTTTTAATGCTATTGCTTTATATTAAACCTACGAAATCACACTTCAAACCCTTAATAAACCAAATGAACTCAAGTTAATGGAAGCTTAAATCACTCCATAGCAGAATCACTACTAAGGAACTATTTAAGTTCCCCTTAACGACTCAGAGTGACAGTAAAACAAGGAACATGATAAAAATCTGAATCATTACATGAAAACAAGTTGAAATTATATAAGCATTACATAAACAATCGTATTATTGGATTGTCATATTACACTGACTAGTGTTGAGATATTATTTTTTCAATAAACTACACGCTACTAGTGGCAAAACAATTATATCAAAAATAAATGCATACAAAATGTAAATAACTTTAAAGATCAAAACAGATAACCTACGATAATAGTGAAACATAGTTTGGTTTACTTAAAATAATCTACATTATACATATACTCTGCACATTCGATCTGGGTTTTTTTTCTATACAATCTTGTCAATTTTGTATGGAAAAAAAATCAGATTGAATTTGCACCGAGTATAATCACTTATATTCAGTAACGGTCATCTCACACAGTGGCAGATTCGTTTTATAAATTTGTGAAAAGTGACTATAGTTGGTCTACATGTTACGCTTTCAAATCCCATTAAACCGATTTAAATGAAATTCGGTACAGAGATAGACTAAATCTTGAGAAAATAGGTTAGCTTTATTTCGAATTACATATACTCTTAAAATTGCGAATGAAACCATATAGGGAAGTAGAACATTATTAAAGACAATATTATGAAACAAAATATGATTTATATATGTATATATTTGTACTAACTGTTGGCCTCCGTGAGGATGAAAACTACTCCACGCGGACGGAGTCGCGGGCATAGGCTAAGAATAGTTAACAACAAGGATACCTGGACATAATCATTAATACACACAATCATCATAAATGTTTTGTAATTAGTGTTGACATTGTTTTCTAAACATCTGCCGAGGAGTTACTTTCGCCGTTTCTTCTCCTCTTATTACGGCACCTTTTCGACACGGTGGTAGATAAAAAAAAAGATATTCCCAAGTGTATTGAAAATACGTACATGAAATAAATGTTTTTTTTACTTTGACAAGAAAAAATTACCATATCGTAAAATGTATACATTGAGATAACATTTTTAAAGTAACAATAAAAAAAATTGTGCAATTTTAGTTGTGCTGCTGACAATCAGGACAACATACTTACCTGAATAATTAGGTAATTTAAACAACACAAACATAATACAACATATAAAAAACATACAAAATTGAAACAGAAATATTACAATATCATCTTCATGTTATTCGAGAGATACAAATATGATAATTTAATATAATATAAAATATAATATCTTAAGGTCTTTGTGTATAAAAAAATAAAGCTTTCCATAAGAATTGCCCAAAGTAAGATTCATCCACATATTAATGATAAGAAAAATGAACAAGAATGTATTTTTCTACACTAATATTGTAAATAAATAAACTAGAATACCTTTTATGTTGAAAGTTTTTCATAGCAGTTCTTTTAAACAACTGCTTTAATAATATTTACGAGACACAAATTTTACTATAGTACATATTTGTTACATAGTTTCATAAGATCCATTACATAATTCTGTTATTATAAGTTTATATTCATAATTCGCAACTTACAACAGAGCAGAAGTCGATTCAGTTCTTCCAGCCTTCTCAAAGAACATAAAATCCTGAAAAAGAGTTAAAATATTCATGTTATTACATTAATACATGTATGTACAGTCTACAAAGAGTTACCATTAAAATCACTAACCGGTATCAAAATGATAATTATGGTTTGTACCCAACTGGGACAGGAGCTTAATGTTTTTCTAGTATAAGTATGTTTGTATATATGTATGTATGTCCATTCTATATCCTACAGCCTAGACACATGATTAGATTGAACATGACATTTTGACAGGAAGTGTCGTTGAATTTGTCTCTAATGTAGTAATGAGATATGTTTTATAGATTTTCAAAATGGCGCCCGGAAAAAAAAAATTGGGGGTAGGTTTGTTTTTGCGCCCGGGAAATAAAAACGGGGGTAAGCAATAGGATAAAATGAACAATCGTGAAAAGACTTTCCAAAAGGCAGCCAAATAATAGTCCACCTAGCAATGGGACTCTACCCTAGAGTATAGTCCAGCATACTGCTACAGTACAGAAGTAGGTAACCAATACTCACAATGAGAAAAGCCGCTCCCAGCAGCACAGCCTTGATCCTGACATCGAGGTCCATAGGGAACGATATCCCAAAGAAGTCAGAGTCCGTGAAAGCCTCACGGACTACTCCCGTCCATTGCTTCGTTATTTTACCAACTTTCCTCTCACCATCTTTCGAATAAATCTGTAATAACAATGTGTACCACGTCACAATACATTAAAGAGTCTCGACGAGGTTCTGCCTGTTGGATATGGAGCCCCACGCACCTTCCAAATGACCAGGTCTACTACCACCTTATCATAGCAAACCACGACTGTCCCACTACTGGGCTCGGGTCTCCTCCCACAACGGTTAAAGGCACCACCCTGGACAAGTGCAGATTGGTGGATTTCACACACCTTAGAGAACTTTATTGAGAACTTTCATCAGAACAGGTTTCCTCACGATGTATTCCTTCACCATAAGCAAGTGATAATCAACTTCTGATACGCATATTACTTTATAAATGAGATGCATGCAGGATTTGAACCCAGGTCCTCCCGTTCGAGAGGCCTACGTTCAAAATGCTAGGACCCGTGAAAGTCGTTAACAATAATTTATATATACTTTAAAAATAGTTCTACAGAAAACCAGAAATTGCCCTTCACTTCGGAGGAAGAGTTGTCCAGTGATTTTAGACTTGCCATACTAATTTTAACCTATTATCCTTGGGAACAAAGCCATTTCCTGGAATTAAACATAACCCATAACCATTCTCGGGTTTTAAACTTCAATTATGCCAAGTTTCATCAAAATCTGTCCAGTGGTTTTTGCGTGAAGCTCGAACGAACAGATAGACGGACAACAAATCCAAAAAAAATGTTTTGGTCTCTATATCGATAACAAAGCCTCCCTGCTTCAAATTTTCAAAAAAATACTGTACTTACAGAATTGACTCTATTACAGTTTTATTATTAGTATAGATAAATCACCTTAAAATCAATATCGCCGCAAATAGAGCACGTGCAGAGCGGCCCCTTGATCCGCAGCACGACGTCGTTGTTCGCGTCCTTGACGACGTACGACGGCTTCAGGATGGACCACTGCTGCTCGATGGAGCCGATCACCGTCCCCGGTGGCGCCGTGATCTCGATGCTCTGCAGCCAGCACGGACACAAGCACGAGTCGCACGCCAGAGGACGGTGCATGTGGATCACCTGGAAGTCAATAACGTGTATTTTTAATAAATATTTATCAGTAATATTTAAGTTTTTTACAAGATTTTCTTTAACTTGCAGTGTATGTTTGTATATCAGTTTATTGCTTTGTTCGGGTCAAGTCTTGCAACCTTAATTAGACCCACTTGCTCTTACGATGGAAAACAGTAAGGGCGTAACTCCTTAGAGTGACTCATAAGAATTTTGCCTTTATACAAAAAATAATAACGGCGTGAGCTACAGTATTGCTTTAATATTATTTAATTTAGTATTAAACTTTAACAAAAAATATCAACTTCAGTATTTTATATAAAACTACACTACTGCTCCAATAATAAAAATATCTCACGTGTTCATCCCTTATTAGCACAGATAATTTTAAATATTTAGGAGACACAGTACTCTTTGCTTTAAACAAAATATTGAAATACTTTCTTCCTTCTCCCGCAAATTTACTTGGTCTCTTTGTAATTTTATTTCTGATGTACGCCGTATTATTGTGAAGAGGGAGTTAAAGAGCTATTATTACTAATGAACAGCATTTTTACTACATTTATGGTTTATAAATGAAGTGAAAAAAATTGTAAACTTTCTGAGTTACCCTTAAGAATAACGCTAAAGGAATATAATGTGTAAATTAAAAACGTCAACTTTAATAATTAAAACTAAAATAGAACAAGTCATGACGGTGAATTCCAATATAACAGGAAAACTTAAATAATGCAAAGTCATTAACTATCACAGGGGATTCCCGCAATATACATATAATTACAGGAAGTTAATTACTACATTTGAGTAACTACTCCTTATTGACATACTGTCTCCTTATTGATATACCAAAAGAAAATACTCAAAATCGTTAATGATTTGTAATGAAGTTCTAACTAAATTACAACACGACACAAAAACTGATAAGAAATATACAATTTGCTTGCTTGCAGTTTAAAATAAGTAAAATATATCACAAAATCTTCTTAGTTGATAGTAACAATGTAGTAAATATTAAAATGTTGAATTTTAAAACTACATAGTTACAATTAAAATTGTTTAATTTTAAATTTTATCATGAAGATAAATAGATACACCGGAATACATGTCTTCGCATTTAAATGATTTATTTAGCAATAGATAAAGAAATAGCAAATGATATCTAACTAGGAAAAAATATGGTGATAAAGGGTGCCTGTACTTATACATATGTACGCGCGTGAGAAGTTATACGCCTTTGGCATCATTATAAATTTAATAATAAATCCGAAAATGAAATTTTAATTTATTTAATTTTTAAATATTCCTTATTTTCTTAATGAAATACTCGCTTTTTATATTGGTCAAAATTTTTTATTTTATTTTTTATTTCAGCACTTTGTTGAAATGTAAAAAATATATATATTAATAATTGAATATTTAGTATTTATAATATTTTAATTTCTATCAATAAATATTACGTACGGATAGCTAGCCTCTGTTATATTGGAACACTTGAAAAAGAATGTGAGCAAATTGTTTTTTTCCTACTGTTCCACTAATATTTTTTACTAAATGTTAACGAATACTAAATAATATTTATCCAACTATTCAATTTCGATCACGACTAAATATAATTTATTACCATATAGATCATCTTATCTTAAAATTTCACTCTCCGATTTTTTTCATAACTTGCCTAAAGAATTATAATTTCATAAATAAATATCTCTATTATACTCTATTTTACAAGCACTTGTCTGTCAAATTGCCGCGGGTTAGGGCTGAAGACATGACCACAGAAGTATCGATACTTTTAGTCGATACTCCACTCTTTCTCATTGTTCTACAACTTAT
The DNA here is from genome assembly GCA_018249125.1 of Asbolis capucinus. Lineage (NCBI taxonomy): Eukaryota > Metazoa > Arthropoda > Insecta > Lepidoptera > Hesperiidae > Asbolis > Asbolis capucinus. Next base: position 13,852 of record DWJZ01000330.1, read on the forward strand.
TATATTCGTTTTCATATTCCAATCAAATTTAGAGAAAGACTGATCATTACATTGTATCCATACTTCCTACACCTATCGATACTTCCATATCAATTCTTACATATATGAGATCTGAAAATGTGTATGTTTGTCCGTCTTTCACGTCGAAACGAGGCAACAGATTGAAGTGTTTTTTATGTGGAGATAGCTAAAGGTCTGAAGAGTGACAGGGGCAACTTTTTGTCTCGTTCTAACCGCTCAACCCCCTAAAAAAGGGGGTCAAATTTTGTATGGGACTTTCTTTAGTTTTCACGGTAGAACTATATATTGATCTTAAAGTACAAAATCACATATTTTTTTCTATACTGAACCGACCCTGAGTATACTGAAAAATAACTCTGACATTAGTCCAGACGTTGCGGAGTTTTAGCAAGATTAACGAAATTAATTTTCAAGAAAACTTCAAGTTTCAACTTGGTTTTACCGATTTTTTGGATGCTATTTTCGAATATATTCCATTCGAATGATGTAAATGATTCATTCTGCTCCAAGTTTCCATCGGGCTAGAAAAAACTTTTGTAATAAATTTGTTTACCGATCTTAAAAGAATACTAGGAGTTTTTTCCGTCGGATTTTTTTTCTTTCGGCTTACACTAGCGTACATAGTTTTAAGTTTGTATTCGTTTATAAAGGCGATGACAGATAAGAGTTGTCTATTGAGACTTTCGTTAGGTGAGGTTGTGGTTCCTAAGACGAAATAAATGCATTTAATTTCATTTCGATAGTTGGTGTTTATCACATGTTCCCAAGTAGATTTAAGCGACATCTGACGATACATTTTTGCGTTATCCCTAATAACATAATAACCTAATACATTAAAGTTTATTTTATTAAATTCAGGATGTTTTTATTTTACTAACTATTTAATGATTTTCTTGTTTTATTTTTGTCATTGTAATTTGAATATGGTTTTAAAATAATGTTCAGTTTTTTTAATGAAGTATTACTTATAAGAAGATGTGTGAATTTATACAACTAAATCATAATGAAATTACCTCCTTTTGAAAGTTATCCAGCACTTTAATATCAAAAGGCCGCATCGGGCCGCAGCAATTTCTGGTGCAGCAATCGTTTTCTTCCACCGCATAGTACACCTTCTGTCCGAGGCTATTCTTTATGGTGTATTTGTTATTGGTTTCGAATCCGACGAAGGATTCCAAAAGCTCCACCTTCTGATGGACAAGGAGCTCATCAATCATGGACAGGTATTCCAAGCCTGGCGGACAGTTGCTGAGTCCTTGTGGTATTGCCATCCAACCACCTGAAATAAAATAATATTATTTTATAATGCATTCAGATTCATATCTTCACTACCAGATTTTATACGGTTGTCAGAGACGCGCTTGACAGAAACCGGTGGAGGCAGATCATCCGTGCCAAATGCAGTCCTGATGCTGACGATCCTCAGACATGAGGGACCGACTAGAGAGAGAGAATATCATAAAGAGGAAATATTTGATGGTTTATTTGAAAATAATAGACTGAGACCACTTGGCCGATTTTTTTTTACCATTGGAATCCTACTTTATGACGATGAACACAGGCTATAATATTTCAAAAAAAGTTAGGGTTCCGTATGAAAACTCTCGAGAATGTAACAAACATGCCAATCTCATATATGGCTCTTTGCTATACCGATGTAAAGCGCGAGTATCTTAAAAAACTATACTCTGTGCTAATTCAATATTGTCAAGTTTGTGTGGTTAAAATTCCAGATCACATTTTCATCGAGTATCTCTTTGTGAAGAAAGAGATTATTCTCAGATTAACTGTATTATTTGTGATGTGTATGCCAGTATGTACGGACCCTTGTGTGGAGTTATGCATGTACAAGCAACTACTCTTTTATTTCAAACTAGTCCCCGCCCGCAGCTAATCCCGTGTGATTGTTGCTAAAAAGTAGCCTACAAGTTACTACACCACAGACTAAAATCTATCTCTGTACCAAATTTCATTCGTATCTGGTAGTTTTTGCGTGAAAGAGAAACAAATATCCATCTATACTCGTACTTCCAAATCATACCAAACAACCAAAAAATAGACCAGCACATCAGATAAAATCTAGCCTATCTGTGCACCAAGTTTCATCTTAATCCGTTCAACGGTTAGCGCCTCGAATATTCAAACATATTCACAATGTTTCACAAATATAAAATTAGTACGAAATATGATTTTAACAAATTGTTATGTCTCGATGTTTTTGCCTATCTATTGTAACGAGTTCAGCCGAATCATTGTGGCGACTATGATAGAATGACTATGATAGTATGATAATATGATAGGTAATTGTACTTGGGTGTGTTTTTAATACCTGAGTACAGCACCATTTAAAAAACAAGGTCAAACTGATACAGGCGTTTATAAATGACATCATTTGTTCCATGAATGTGTTTAGTGTTCTTGATTAGTGCCAAATTACCAACTAGGAATACAAAAGATAATGAGGTTAAATCTACAGTTAATTACTGAAAGTGAACTATAAAAAAAAATTATGCGTATTTTGGAGTATTGTCGAAATCTATATGAATAAATAAAATTAGGATTGTCTGTTTGTAATATTAAAATAACCGCTTTTTACTTTAAAGCATTTATTTCATTTCTGTCTGTTTGGCCGGCCGAACCCATTCAAAACGGGACCCTCACCGGTTGATAGCTGATGTATTAGAAAGCAACTTAAGCATTTATATTAGAATGAAGAAAATGTAAGTTATCGTAAAATTTATGAACTGAACAATAATTCTTTTGTAAAATTCTATACGGACGAAGTTTTGGCAATGCTAATTTCAAAATAAACAGTCTACATACCTTTCTATAAATAAAATTTTTATTAATTTACTTACCAAGCTTAGCAATGAAGACTGATTATATTAATATGAGTATTAAATATATGTAAATAAACAATAGAAACAAAAAAATATTAATATATAATAAAATAGAGCATGTTTTCAAAGTCCCTCCACCACTGTATAATCTAAAGGAGAAAACCTTTTTTCTTCATCTGATAACATTTGTTCATAACCATTGTGTGACGATTTAAAAAAATCTTCATACATCTTTCCCAAAGACCTTTTAATGCTGGACACACTAAGAGTTTTAATATAAACACTTTTATTTTTTATTGCTTTCAAATTCGAACATTTTTTAAGAAAATATTTTTTTATTTTGTAACATTTTTGAGGTTGTGATTTCTTATAATTAACTGTGAATAATTCTTCATATAAAATATCAAATTTTATTTTTGGGTTATTTTCTACCATGATCACTATCGATTAAACTAAACAATTGTATTACAATCTACTTATTGAATATATTTATTATATTATATTAATCAATTATTGGCACAATGCAATAACATTTCACCAGTAGATATTGAGACCAACTGGTTTGCTATTATCAGCATAAGTACAACATTTAGTACATCAAGTGTAAACACCTCTTATCTGTGAAGGTGTCGTTTACTAGTATACAGCAATGACATAAATAAGACAAGAACTTTGTCAATAATATTTGCAGATATCACAGAATTACATTAGACTCTCATACTATTTAGAAACAAAATCTGTTAAATTGTTTGTCAATATGTGGCTTTTGTATTAAGGCTTTGTCATCATGCTGAGGAGGTCTAGAGCATACTTCACTACGCTGCTAATTTGGATTGATGTAGGGGTAAGTGGTCAACCTGTGTCGGAAGTTATTATGCTGACCATTGATGGTTAAAGATTAGGTATTTAAGACCAGACCGTCAGGTTTACGTGCCCTCCGAAGCACAAAGCGCTCAGAAATTTTTGCTACTGTCGGGCCCTCATACTCCCAATGCTCCCCTTGTTGCTAACGTTACCGATAACAGTATGAAATACAGTATTATTAGTTTTTAGTGTTTATAAGAATGTAAACTGAACTATTATATTAGTATCTGAGTCAAATATTTATTCTTATGGTAATAGCCAACAAACAAACAGACAAGCCTCAGATAGTAAATAGGGACTATTGCATTTACAAATCACAGACACTAATTGACCAATGCAAAATAAATGGACTGGCTCCTAAGTTTCTGGCTCAAACAAAATGATTTAAAAGCAAACGGGTATTCACAATCTTCTTTTGAAGCCCATTCAAATTCAAACAATGAATTGGTTGATCACTTAGGGTGATTGGCTTGGATATATTATCCTGCCACAGTCTCAACATTATAATACCCATGCTAAATTACAACTACAATCAATACCAAGAATCTCTGGTATGAAGAATGAGGACTTGTTTGCATTTCTTACTTTAAATAATTTAAATGAAAAGTTTGGGAATAGATTAATAAATGGATGTTATTTCTTTTCATGGAAAACTACTGAACAGATCTGAATGAAATTTGGTGTAAAGATAGACATGTTCTTTTATCAACATCAAAATATTACTGTATTCCTATAGAAATCCTAATTTACTACAGAACCCGAAAAAAGTAACAAGTTTCATTGTAGAAACAACATAACATAACATTTGTAACATTTGGAAACTATGAATATTTTACATACCAGGTACAGGTTGTTGCATAACAGGAGCAAGATATCCTGGTTGCTGCACAGGTGGATAGCCGGGAGCAAAGCCAGGTTGATAGCCTGGCTGATATCCAGGTTGGAATCCAGGCTGGAACCCTGGCTGGAAGCCATGCTGCATCCCAGGAAGTGGTTGGGCACCAGGTGGCAACACGGGTGCTGAAGCTGGCATGGGTGTTGGATGCGGATAACCAGCTTGTGGATTCAACGGGTAACTTTCCTCAGTTTTTAGCCCTTCTTCCGGTGGACCATACCCTTGAGTCACCGGAAAATTAGGACTGTATGGCATTTGTTTATGAGACATCTTTGCTCTGTTATAAATAAAAGAAAACAATTAAAGTAGTAGGAGTTGTAGTATTCTCAAAATTTTATTAAAATATGGTATGTATTAAAGAACGCCTTCACAGACAGTTACTTGCTACAGCTCACAGCACAGGCTAAATATATTCTTACAACAGTAGTTTAATTGGTTTATGGAAATTGTAAAAATCTTTTCTAATAAAAAATTATCAAGCAATGTTTTTATATGTAAATTTAATAAATGAACAGATATACAAAATTTTGGAAAAATACAATTTCTGCTATTCATATACACAACAAAATTATCTTTACATTCCTTCCACTTATGCCAGCATATTTTCACACATTACTGAATATTAAAAAAAATAACTCCAACAAGAACTATAGAAGTAGATGGCAAGATATAACAATTTTTTTTTGTCTATGTGAGGAAGTTGTTGTCAATTTCAATAACAACTAAGATATTTTTTTCTCTATGATGTATTGGGAATAGAGTGGAAATTAAAAATATACAAAGAAAAAAATAACAACCAAATTTGAACCATAAAAACTGTAGTAACTGCCAGGTGCCCAGTGCATTGACAAATAGCTGTTCATTTCATAAATCATTTCATTATATGAGACACAAGAAGGAACTTATTGAATTAGCAGTAGTATTTATACGGGTAAGATTTTTTTGTGCAAATGCTTGAGGTGAATGTTGACTGGAATAATTAATTTTGGTATTTCAATGTCTTTTATTGATTAGCTATTCTCTTAGAATCCTACATCTAGATACTCCAGAATTATTTGATTTATATATTTTTAAACTTATCCTCAACTATAATGAGCACACCAGATAAAGGATTGTTTAAATCGGTCCAGACATTACCTAGTTTTAGTCACTAATATACAGTAATGAATTTGCATTTTATTGAATTAATGGTGACTAGCACCTGTGTATACAATGTTATGTTTTATCTGTCCCAAAAATTAAAAAAATTAAGTTAAGAGTGAATACAAAAGGCAAAATAGATAAAAAATAGTACTCAAAATTAAAAATCTTCAAATATCCAAATGTGACAGGGCTATGCTGTATCTAGCCATAAAAAAAAATAATAATAATAATGGACAGTTGGATGTTTTTAATATTATGTACCGGAAAGTTGTTCAGCAGTTCAGCTTCAGTTGGTTCTGGGCGTGTTCTGTACTCGAAACCCAATCTCAATGTATCCCGTCTAGCAGCATTTCATGTTGGTATAGAAGAGAATCCTGACCGATTCCTCTTTCTGATGCTATCTTATTATGACTTTGAATAACAACAGAGAATTTAAGCAAATATTTTGATTCCTTCGGCTTCATTACTTGACATCGTCATGAATTCAATTAAAAGCCGAAATACTACCGGAAAAAGAGAATTGAATATGAAAAACCGTGTCAATGTGGAAGCCCTTTGGATGGTATTGCAAGTTTTATTGCACAAATAAGCAATGCAAGTACTTACACAAAAAATTTACACTCAGGCACTCAGAAGTTCACCTTCACAGAATTGACAGAATACTTGGCAGAGAACCGGCATAAAGCGGAACTATTTTGTTATCGTTTTTTATTATTAAATAAAATTCACGAATTCGGTTTCACTCACTCCTTAATTTAGAAATTTTAATAAGGTATTTTACTTTCTAGAGACAATGCTTTAAATTATAGAAATTAGTAATGATCGACAAGTATAGATACTAGTTATAATCTGTGACTGGTCTGTAAGTCTTTCCAGAGAGTAGCTCTATTACTGTGGGCAAGTGATACTATTGTAAATATTTTTCTAACTTTACATTCAATAATTTTAGTGTAGATGTAGCCATTATTTGAACTGTGTATTTGATGCATTAAAATATCCATATTTTATTTAATGTTGATATATAAGTGACATCCTATTGTGCCTTCTAAACGATACGAGTTTCTAAACGATTGTCAGTGGTGACAACCAAAAATAATCTCCTATTTCCGTTGAAATACTGCCATTACAATTAATTTTCCTAAAAATGTTGTTAAAATTTGTCCGTAGTTTGTTTCTATAGGGATTTTTTTAATATTGCATGTCTATTATCCTTAAGTAAATTTTCATGATAATAGATATCAATATTTCTATGATAAAAAGTATTAGGTTAATTATACATTTACAATCACATAAATTAATCGAACTGTATTGATTTAAAAAATTATCCATTAATATTATTTCAATAATGTTACATTGACTTTTTTCATTAAGTAGTCATATATACATATAATATTTAATTATGTTGTATACATTCTTATCGAAATTTTGAAAAATACCGGTAGTTTGTTGCTCTGATCAATCTTAACCGGTATTCTTTTACTTCAATAACTCTAACATGCTTTTCTCTACACCATCTCAGTTATATACAATTAAATAATCATAAAGATAATTATATTACATATGTATCTATTTGCCAATCTTTTCATTAGACTTCTATTTGGGACTAAAGACTTTAATATTTATTATTGACATTTCACATTTAGGGAAAATTTAATTTTCGGAGTATAACACTGGCATCCGGTTTGTAACTATCTCCATTCACCAATCACACCATTGCAATAGAGTGCATTGACCAACCTGCTGCGGCTGCCAATTCCAGTAAAGAAAGAGCAAGTCGCACAAGTCAGTTGGATAGATGTTTGCTTCCGTGTTTGTACTTTCGTTGAGTGTGAAGTGACTAGCGCAGTGCCGCGATGCAATCAAAGTTGTTTTGCCACTCATCCAACTAAAATGGCGGCGTCGCTGTTTATCATTTAGTTGTTTAGTATCCTTTATGTGCACGTTCCTTAGTGATTGCATTCGAGTGAGTCATAAACCGACATAGCAATGACATTTTTATAGCACAGTGTGAATACGTTTTAAAACGTTAAAGAAGAAGACTGGTTATTGTGATTTATACAACACAACAATGCGCGAATTCAAAGTGGTCGTGCTGGGCTCGGGTGGGGTCGGGAAGAGTGCCCTGACCGTGCAGTTTGTCTCCGGATGCTTCATGGAAAAATATGACCCCACGATAGAAGACTTCTATAGGAAAGAAATAGAAGTGGACAATTCACCGTGTGTTTTAGAAATATTGGATACTGCCGGCACGGAGCAGTTTGCTTCGATGAGAGACCTATATATAAAGAACGGCCAAGGCTTTGTAGTAGTATATTCCTTAACCAATCACCAGACGTTCCAAGATATCAAACCTATGAAGGAATTGATAACGCGCGTGAAGGGTTCAGAGCGGGTGCCCATATTGCTGGTGGGCAATAAGGCTGACCTGGAGCACCAGCGTGAGGTCTCACAGACGGAGGGCTCGGGGCTGGCGCAGATGTGGGGCTGCCCCTTCGTGGAGGCGTCAGCCAAGAGCCGTACCAATGTCAACGAAATGTTCGCGGAAATAGTGCGCGAAATGAACGTTAGTCCAGAAAAGGAAAAGAAAACTTATTGTTGTTGTACAGTGCTTTAATATATAGAGTGTAATGTGGCATTTATTTCTCGTAAGACTGCTGGGGCGGGGCGGCGAGGAGGCCGGAGGGCGCCCGGCGGAGGCCCCGGCCGAGGCGCTCATGAAGCGCGTCATATCACGTTGTTAATATCTTTGATACATACCATTGTCCAAACGAGGTGCTTTATCTTATATTTTCATACTTTAGTACTGGTAGATACTCCCGCAGTAATCATTATCATATGGAACGAACAAGATACGTAATCCCTGACGGGAATGTGTTTTGTGTAGCAGCACAGGAGGATCATGATTAGCTTTATTTTGTTCTTCACAACAGGACACGAGCAGAGGGAGGTGGTGTCAGTTTGTAAACAACAATAATGTATTGTAAAGTAATATTAGTCAACTTTGTATATAATTTCTTGAGATTAATGATGTGGAGGAAGGAGGACGGTTTTAGACAATTAAAAAGCCATCCAAATATGCAATAATCTTTTATGATTGTGTAGAGTGAAGTGCGATGAGTAAGCGTTTACACCTAAGTCATCTTTCAGATTGTGTTTTTACTGTGTACATTACGTTTATATGAGAAATCAGTAATGAAGGAAATGCAGACTTATGATTTGTCAGTTGCGTGATTGTGTTTTAAAAGTCTACCAGGATTTGTGATAATACATATAACAAAGTATCTATAATAAAAGTTTTAAGTGGGAGATTAACAAGTGCAGTTTTATTCTTCAGCTGCTCAGGTAATCTATTTATTTTCTTATTCTTACTTTGGAAAAGTGAACTTGTTCATATCTTACTCATTGACCAGTACCAAGCTACGTTGTTCTAGAACACTTGATTGATTGTGCAAGAGTCTCAGATTAACATTTATCACTACAACAATAATTCAGACCATCAATCACAGAAATCACTCTCAAAGAGTGATTGATCTTTGATCTTTGTTGAAAAGATTATAGGTTTCATATATCCATCATCTAAAATAAGTGAGATTTGGCACAAAAGATTTTACTTTTCCATTGTAACAGTAGAGTACATAAGCTTAGGTTGAATGAGAGCATGACAACTTCCTAAAATCGCAGTATTTGTTGAAAGTTTGATAATTTCATATTCTTATCATTTTCAATGAATCACAGCATAACATAACAAAGCATATTCAATATTATCAGTAATATGAAAACACTTTTTGTGCAATTTAAGCTATTTAAGTCCATTAGGTTTAGCTGACAGAACTACTGGTAACAAAAAGTGAATTCCTGTAGTTGTCTTAAAATGTGCCTATTGATCACAGAACAAGTGGGAATTGTTTTTCCCACTAGTCACAGTGTATTTCCCCCTAGTCAGTGTTTTTCTACACAACAGAACTATTCAGAATGCAACAAAAAATAAAACAGTATTTTAGCATTATAGTAAACAGACTTAAATCTTACTTCAATTTGAAATGCAAAACTACAAGATGTAGAATTTTATTCACATTAAAAACTACATATTACACTGTAGATCAATTGCTCACAGTGCAGTCAGTTGAAATATGGAATCGTTTACAAATTTGCAATCTCTTTAAAGACTGTTTTTTTTATTGTTTTATTAATTTTACCTTTTAACATTTTTACTATTAAATTAGAACTGCTAGATAAGTTTCACATTTTAAGTCTACTGATTTAGGTTTTGTGCATTTTCAAATTAGTCAGCACTAATTGCAAATCATTACTGTCCCACTCCTGGGATCAGGTCTCCATTCACAATGTGTGGGGTACAGACCCTAGTTCACAACTTTGGCCAGGTGCAGATTGGTGGACTTCACAGATCTTTGAGAACTTTATGGAGAACTCAGGAGTACAGGTTTCCTTCACAATGTTTAATTTCACTGTAGCAAGTGATAATCAACTTCTGATACACACAAGTTTGAAAATTAGAGTTGCCTGCTAGAAGATTTGAATCCAGGACCTCTCATACGAGAGACCAACATTAAAACCGCTATCATTGCCAAATTAGTTAGTCAAATGAATTTATAATAGTAAGCATAAATAAATGTGACAATTAAATGATTGAATTTATCATGTAATGCTGGTCTTATATTATTAAGACAAGTAAGTTTAAGACAAAAGTATTAAATCTTTCACAGATTATATTTTAGGTTTGTGGAACACTAGTAATCCTTGAACCATTGGTTGGGAAATTATACTTTAGTGATCTCACTTATTATTCAATGATTGAATAAATAACAGTACATTTTTATTTTTATGGAATGTTCCAATTATGAAATGCCTTAAATTACTTTTAAACTTTATTTAATAAGAAACGGTTGTCATAACTCGTGCAATTCAGGGTCAATGACCTCTAAACATACTAATATGGACAAGTCTTGTGGGCTAGGTGGTACTCGTGGGATTTCCTGATGTGTAATAGCAAAAACCAAATTTATATTTATTTCATCAACTTCTAATTTAAGCTCTGTTTGCTTCTTTGCCACCTATTGTCTCAATTCAATTCAGTATTATAAACCAATTGTTTAAACTTTAATTACATAGTTAATAATTTTTCTTCCGATAATATAGAGATTTAACTCTTTAAATCTAAATTATATATAATTTTAATGTTTGCTTTCAATAATTAGACCTCCTCATTCGTATGATTAGGTGTGTTTAGCTACTGCTCAATAATACTCATCATAATAATATATTTTTTGTGAAGGAGGAATTACAGGTTATCAAGTACCATTTGTTTTGTGTTTGACGTGAATTCCATCGTTATTTATTCTGAATATTGTTGGTTAAATTTGTGAGAAGCCTTATTCATTCGCATTCATTCTGAATGGAAAAGGATAAAAATTACATCAATAATATCTATCTACGTTATGGAATGCAAGCTAACCAAGAGTGTGTTCAGATTGAACCAGTGGACTTGAACAAAATTAGGTTTTGCCTCAACCCATTAATATGGTACTACTGTGCTTAGCTGTCTTGTCAGAAGATAGGCCATGCTTCACCATTTTGCTCCTTGCAGATTAATGGATACTCAGTTTTTTCATTCAGTTGTAAAAACCTAAGTGTCACAAAATTGTCTACTATAATTTAACACAAAATGATCTCAGTTATTGCTACTTCATAATGTGTTTATAACGTACATAATGACATAATAACACTGACATCACATGTTTTTGTTTACAACTTTGCAACCAGATGTAAAGTTAGTGAAATAGAGTGGGGGAGCACTAAAAAGTTATTTTTGAAAATTCATCATGACTCAGGGGCGAAATGGGGCTAAGATGGTATTAGTATGGTAATTTTGAGCAACATAGCATAACTGTTTAGTCAATTATAATATTTAAGAAACCGCCTATATTCCATAGTAAGAAACATGCTTTCACATTTTGAATTATAATAGAAATTTTATAATTATATTGCAATGTTTATAAACAAAACTCAGTGAATTTTTTTATAATGTTTTAAGTTATTGCCTTATTCTTCAAGCTGATTTGCATTCAATATAAGACAATACATCCGTAGGCGTCAATACTTAGGATTGTGAGGCAAAATTGCAACATTCTGTAAACCTTCATATGTAATGTTTATTTCTTAGGTTATTCGCGAAACTAACGGTATTAGTTGTTGAAGCAATCGCCTGAGCATACGAGTGGCGCGTGTTGGTAAACGATGACGGCTGGTGGACCGTGACAGTGTGTGCAACCATCTTCGGCCTAATAGCACTCATCTACTAACTAATTCATTGCGATTATATTCCATTCTTCGTTAGAAAGTTAGTTTCTCTTGGTTACTTCTATTTATTTAAAAGTCTTATTTTAGAAATGTGTTAGCATCAACTGTTTCGACACCTGCAAGGAAAAACAAAATTGCTTCATATAATTGTAAATCAAACTTGCCGAAAAATTAGTTACGATTTTTTTCCTTAAAGGTATCGATTTAACCTACAAAATGCGTATGCTAGGGCGAACTGTTTCTGGCAAAATGTTAACCAATTAACCTTATATGAAACCGTGCTGTATGTATTGTATTAAAATTGTGATTTTATGATATGGCGCAATTTTATCATTACTTTGACGTTAGGCGTGTGGTATCTTTGTTACCATAACATTTGGGTCATGTTATTATCACGACGCTCAAAAAACCTGGATTGTGTGTGTCTGTACTAAGTTTAAGACTGAACAACACTTTCAATCTGTATTACCAGCGCTTAAGAGTTAAGTGGCACACTGGCGAGTTTAAGGTCAGTCTTTGGTTATTCAGACGTTTCGTGCGCTGTCTACCTACTACTGTTTAGATGCCGTTACCGGCCCAGATAAGACAATTCGCCCGGATGTAACAGGCTGGGTATTAAAATATTTGTTTCTTTTTGGCTGTTAATAAGCAACTTTATGAAACGCTTATAGCCCCGTGGCTTGTGTCAATTTGACGTGCGAGGTAAGAAATAGGTGAACTTAGTGGCTTAGTTCTTATGAACGTTTTCGTGCTTCGGAGGGCACAAAATTGTTGGTATCGGTTGTTGTTGCTACATAGCAGTTGTCGGCCTTTAAATGTCAAAACATCACAATCCGCATTCAATGGTCTAGGCCTGCTTAGTGTGCCGTGCTCAACTGTGGACCATAAATGAGTTGAAAGCAAAAGCTAGCGTTTGTCTCTGAAATTTCATAGTTGAATTTAGAATTGTCAAAATTTAGGACAAAGGACCATTATCATCATATAAAATTATTATTAGGAATCCTTAATAAAAGGGATTACGTCCAGACATGGGCGGAAATGACTATCATGAAATAAAAATGACTATAATGAAACCAGGGGTGACTCGCCTCATTATCTGGCTTAACAATTGGAACAGAATATAAACAAAATAAAAATAAGTATCAATAATTTCGGCTTACAATAATTTCTGTATATGTGCAGTAAAGATAAGGGCGTGGTTAATTTCAATTAAGGCATTTAGCCATATTTACACACAAACAATCATCTTTACTTCCTTATCAAATAACTCGACTTAGGTACTTTCCCAAAAAACTACCCTATCTCGTTACAAGTAATTACGTGAAAGTAATTCTGCCTGTTTGTCATGCATAAACTGAAATGATTATGATGAAAATTGTTTCAGGGATACATTAAGACTTAATAACGAATGGGCATTTTTTTTAAAAGTGCTTGAAAGGTACTGATGAGTTTGTTGCAATATAGGTACAAAAGTATTTATACGCTTGATTAAAGATGAATATTTTTACTGAAATTTCAACACGGGGGGGACAAATTAGCGGTTAAACAGCCGTTTCAATTTGAAAAGATTTCCAGATTAAACGGAAAAGCAATTAAAAGCAAGCAGTAGGTATAAATAATAAAGACATTTATCTTGGAAAAAATGTTCTTAGATTTTTTTTATTTAGATTTTGTTATCAGATCTTTTAAGAAACTTACACTGATTTATTATTTTAGTTTACTAGGTAGTTGATCTAAGTTTAGTAGCTAGTACTAACAACCCAGTAATTACTTGTAAATTCACTAATCGTCTGTAATAATAGTAAATTTAATTTTTAGTTCACTAGTCTGTAGCAGGTGCTATTGATTCAAAATTATTATGATGAACATCAAATTCTTGAACATCTCGCTTCTTAGTCCCTATAGATATTTTGTTTTCACATGATCAGCTACGGGCACTTTTCCACCTGGCTGACTGATCACTTGCCAACCTTCCTGGAAAATAAAAAAATATATTTACCTTGTTAAACAGACAGACATTTTTTCTCTAACAACTCTGGTAGATCAAGATGGCATTAAGTTTATCAACCTCATCTTTAACTTTTACTTGTGTGTTTATGTCTAATAACATTTTTCTCACAAAGAAAATGTATTCGGTGTAATACTGTAGCATTGCTACAACAGCCACAAGGACAAGGAAGGGAAATCAACTCTACAACGACACTTCTGTCTGACGCAACTACGATCAGTCTACCTACAATTATATTATATTATCACTGTCTTTAGTCATTAAAAATTCTAGCCGCTTGTACAGTGACTAAATACGACGACTTACCTATAAATCTAACATGTTCCTCATTGAGTCATCTAGTACTAAGTGGGTACTAGTATAATGTTAGTTATCCTGATTTATTTGTCGAACTTGCACTCACGTAACATCGCATAGCAACTGGTTGTAATATTTTAAATCTAGTTTCTAGCAGTTGGTACTGTGGGGATATGTGTAATATATATATTTAGTAATCCCCAATTATGTTCATGAGTGGAGTTTCCTGGAAACAAATACAAAATAAAATCAATCTAGTTCAAAATATATTATACAAGTGCGTATAAGTAGCAGATGTACTCTTAACTGAGTCGCAATCCGTATTCTCTATATTGTTAAATAAACTGAGTAATTATAACTCTGTATTTAATATACAATTTAATAAAACAAAAACGTAACATTTATTTTCGGATTTTTAGGTACATATTTATATTATCCAAAACGGAACAGTTCGTGCAAAGTAAAAATAAAATATACACAAAAATGTGTGGCCTTGCTTACACAAATTTATATTACAACATCAAGTACCTACTAGCTAATTAATTAAGAATGAAATTTGCCTTTGAATAGTTGAATATAACATTAGGCAGACATTTCTCCTTAGCTCCTAACCACATTAAAGACACCCACACTTGCAAAATAGTACACTAAAACAGTAGGTAGACAACACTTGTCTATCGTGCACATTGAGAAGGATTAATTTGGCTTTGAATTAGCATATTAAATTATTTCTGTAAGTCGCCCTTGTGGAAGATTTGGATCGAAATAATACGCAAGGTCCCGGCTCGACTGAAGCGCGTCTCTCGGCCACCTTCACATGATACAACTGCGTGTGGGGCTCCTATAAATATCCCATACATAACCCATAACGTACGTCTGCGGCGCTACTTTACCTATCTGTCGGCTAATATAAAAATACACCACAAACAAAACAATTACCATGCAGCGCAATGAACTTTTAAAACGGCAAGTACCTACTTGGGTAATAAAGAAATTACGCTGGAACAAAGCCGTTATTATTTTGGAGCGAATTTCAAAAGTTTCAATATCTTTTGAACCTTTTCACGAATCCATGTTTCTACTTTTAGGAGAAAGGAATTGCAATTACGTACTCTGGATAAGGGGCCCGATGCTTGTATGTAATTGTAGTTTATAAAGTCGGTTCAAAGACGAGAATGGGTTCTGTTCCCATGATTCAAATGTTCTCATAGTAACAAAGCGGGTTCAAGAGTTATTTAAATTGAATAGTTCCAGCATATCGTTAATGTATGCTTTTGTGTTCTTTGGCACGGCATCAAATGTTTTATTAAACTCTCCACTGACTATTGCTTCGGATCGTAAGCTATTACATATTTCCGCTAATTTTTTTTGTTTTCATTCTTTCATACAATTTTTGTAAGACTTTGTAAATAGTAAATACATTAGATTACAGATGACACTTTTTTGCACTAATTTTATAATTAAAATAAAACAGACACTCGTACTCCTACAATAGGATTCTGAATCGCGTGTGGCCTGACTCAGCACCACACACTTGAGCGGAGAGCACATATTTATCTGTTACATATCTACCCGGGCCAGGGATCGAATCCTGGACCTCTTGCCTAGAAAAGCTACAGAGCCATAATTTATAATTTTAAAGATGAAAATTGACACGCATAAAGTTCAATCTCATTACTTTAGTTGAAAATGGTGTTTGTACGAAAACAATTGTGAACCTCAGAAACTCACAAGAAAGAAAGAAGTCGCACACCGCTGCGCAGTTCACTGCGCTTCACACACCTTTAAAAACTTTTTGGGGAACTCCAGAGTGCAGGTGTCTCATGATCTTTTCCTTCACCGACTGATAATCGACGTGCAGAATTTTAACTCAGTTCCTCAGGCCTCCCAGTCGGGGAACCAATATTCAAACCGCTGTACAACAATCCAACAAAGGAGTATAGAAGAAAATTGCAGTGAACGCTGCGGAGGGAGCTAGAACAAAGCGTATCAAAGCTAATGTCTACAACCACAAAACCAAACAATGTGTTAAAGCAATGTTTGTTTCCACAAAGTAAGTATTTTCTAAGACAATTCATTCTGTGTTTTGGTAAGTTTGTTCTTGGTAAGTAATGGTGTTTTCCCGCGGAATTTTTATTACTTTAATCATCAAAGCTTATTTTTTGATAATAAAATTTTATAGTTATAGATTTTATAAATAATTTATTGAATGATTAAATCTTGGTTAATAAACAAATCTCTGGAAACTTGGAAGATGACACACATTATGATCAATATTATTAATAATCTATTATTATCTAAAACTGTATTGATCACAAGTTTGCGGTGGCGCATGGCGGGCTGGCGGGGACTCTTGACAGCTGACACTTGACATGCCTAATGACAGTTAAGTGTATTGTTCCAACAATACCAATTGGTTTAACAATCGACAGAGTCCCGATTTTTTTTAAATGTATGTAATATATGTATCGAGAACTTTAAAATCATACTTAAAATTGGCTGTGCCTGCGACTTCGGTCGCGTGGAGTTTAACAAAAAAGTTATTGTTCAGTTTGCAGATTTCACGATAAGTTTGTAGATTTTACTATAACTTATAGGTATTTTATAATTTTAAAATAAAAGTAACCAAGTTACTCCTTAATACATCAGCTATCTGACAGTACTGTCAAAACCAGCTGTTACAGATATTAGCCGGAACAAACAGACATAGAGATGGACAAAAATGGTAAAAAAAATATGTTGTATATGTAACGTGTGAACATACACATTTAGTAAAGAGCGAGTATATTTATATTACAAGCAGACACTCTAATCTCTCTTCAAAGATATTCGACCAATATGTTTCTTTCTATTATAATAAGCGTAATATTCATAGGAGAAATGGATTATATCGTTATGTTTGAAAAAATATAAATTACCGTCGTTTCTATTATAACTATAATATATATAGTATAATTTTCGGAACGAAGCTAAACTGCAGACGCAGTAGCAGTGCTGAGCCCTGAGCGAGTTGCGTAAACAAGCACCTTGACTTGTATTCTGGCTACTAACATGGCAGGCTCATTTAGGTTCTAGGTCATCTGTCGGCTATAAAATTGGTAAAGATTTACAGATATTACTGTTCATTGAATAATAAAATTGGGCTGCGTTAACGGCCCACTAATGAGCACGGGACTCGTTTTACTGAGGCCTAGAACATGTTCCACCACGTTCATTTACTGCTTATTTAACTAATTTTTACTGTTCGTTTACAATTTAAATTAGGTGGTAATTTGAATATTGAGACAAAAATGACCTCTTTGTTGACTTTTGTTGACGCTGATTCAAAAATGTATGGGAATGACGTTTGGCGTAGAAAAATATGACTGACTTTCTGCAGTAAATGTTATTCTCATACATTTTTCAACTAGCGTTAGGCATAAACTCTGATAAAAAATAGCATTTGTCAAAGTCCTGGTGACAGAAGTGAATGGGCGGTGAACCCTTATCATCATTGGTTCGTCTCTTGTTCTTCTGGAGCGTTATGTAGTGAAGTACTGGTGTCATACTTAGTGAAATAGGGTATGACAGTATATATGGGAATAGATAAAAAATAATATATAACAGTATATAAAAAATGATATTTTTTCCAGCGTTTTTGAAATTTCATCTTGAGAATAGATCCCAGTACAGTAGATACTTGTAGTCTTACTAATAATATATAATAATACTGTTAATTTTTAGTTTACTACAAACAAGTCATTTAAAATGATTATGATGAACGTCAAATTCTTATAAGTATCTCGTTTCGATATTTTGTTTTCACATGGTCAGCTACGAGCACTTTTCCACCTGGCTGGCTGTGTCTGGTGTCCGTTGCTTCCATTATTGACATCGGCTACTGCAGCAATATACTCCTTCCTTTTTGGAACTTCTTTCTTGGGTCTACTACTTCTATTACTTCGCAAGCAACTCGTATTACCCGGCAAGTGGCACTTCAGTTTGGTGTTGTTAATGTCCATGGACGGCGGTGATTACTTACAATCAAGTGACTTGTCTGCTCGTTTGCCTGCTTAAAATAACAACAAAAAAAACTAAAAATCTCGGGCTAGTATAGGTTTTACTTTATCCATAAGTTAAAATACTGAAATTCTGACAATTGGTGTTGAAATAACTGTAACTCGAATGTGGTCGGACGAACATGCGAAACTATAGCTGCGTTCCGAATTTTCTACGGAACTAAAAAGTCGCCGTCTCTTTGAAAAATTATAATTCAAGTATAGACGTGCCAACCTATGGCCATGCCAGTGACACGTTCTGCTTACTAATACTATCTCCGGTACTGGTATTTTGTTGCAATGCTAATTACGCGTTGCTTTGTTTCCAATTCGACGTCGACACGTACGCACAACAAAACACTTGGAACCTTTTGAAGCCAGACATCTGGTGTGACGGTACAGCGGATGTGTCATGTAGTAATGTAATATTGTATAAAAGATTAATGATGACTAATTGATAGTACGTTTCATTCTTATATTCTTACATTAATATATCACCTGAATGAATTTATAAGTATTGTTAGTTTTTCTCAGATTGACTTGAAAACAGGATGATCGTTCACTGCTTTCTTAGAATGTGGCTTCAATCCAGTACTAAGCACGGGTCTCCTCATGCTGAGGAGGCTTAGAACACTCCACCACGCTGTTCCAGTGCGAATTGTTGGAGGGGTTATAGGCCAACCCCAATGGTCGGATGTTTTTATGCGGCTCGGTGGTGTCCGATATTGTTTAACGATTTTTATTTAACGATAACAAATGAGAACAACGGATTTACGTGCCCTCCGAACTACTGAAGCGCTCATGACATTTTTGCCACTAGCGGTCACCCATCATCCTACTGACGGCGCCAGCTGTTGCTTAACTGATTCGGTCACTTACAATAGAAACAAACCGCTGGGCCATGAACGCATACTTATTACACGGTTTACACGCGAATGTCTTCGGAATTAATAACTCTTCAATACCACATTACGCTAGATTTGTTAAAAATTACTAACAAAAACGATATGAATAAACTTTTAAAATAATTTTTAGACACATCAACTGTTAACAAGTTTTGTGAAAATGACAGAGAAAGATGCGAGAAGCGAAGTATAGTATATTGAAAAAATTGCAAATATAAATTAAATAATATTAAAAAATTAGAATTCACCCTTGCACATTTTTAGCCTGAAACAAATATTCATATGATACCCCGAGACCCTTCACTTTGTAATCTCAAATAAATTTAAAATTTATAATACGTATGCAACTCATATTACAAAAATTAGGTCGCGTTGATAAAAGTGTCCTAACTGTCTCCGAGAAAAGGAAGCGAGACACTTCTTTGTACTTACACTCGACTCGGGGTCACGATGGTCCCCATATAATGTTTCAACAATATTCAAACACGTGTTCAAAACGTACATTGTTTCATTTATAACATTCAGGGATCTTTCGTATGAACATCATAATAGGGGAAGTTTTTTATAATTCCCGGTATGTCTTCTCAACAATGGATATGACGTTACTCTGAAAATTAATGTAAAAAGGGCTCTCTTTACCGATGGCATAGGTCGGAGTTGGTTTGATGATTTTTTGTTAATGCACCGGTTTTTTCTGGCTAAAAATGGACCTTATGTGGTCTATTTAAAGTACATTTTCGTGGTTGGTTTTTGTTGTTGGCGGGTGGGATGAGTAACACGTGCTTTGCATCGGTTTGCTTCCGCGCAGTCGACACAATAACAAAATGTGAGGCGTGCATTGTGCTGCGCTCGCCCGGTTGAGATGCGACCACGTGGTGAACAGGTTTCATTTTAGGCTCCTTCCGTTTTGGTATTACTTTGTCCATAAGTATAGTAAAATCCTGATATTTGTGTTGAAATAACTGTTGCTAGGAATATTCAAAACTTTTTAACTGAGATGTGTGTGTTTTTGATATTCTACTACTCTAATAAATGCGACAGTTCGTGATCATGGACGGACAGATGGTTTTATTATTCCAGATTATAATTTATCACTGTGCAAATTTTCATTCAGATCTGTTCGAAAATATTGGCCTGAAGGAGTAGCACACACCCATCCATCCTCACAAACTTTCATATCCTACTAATATTATAAAAGTGAAAATTTGTAGGTATGAATGGATATTTGTTACTCGTACGGATTTGGATGAAACTTTACAGTAATATAGGTTATACATCAGAATAACACAGGCTACAATTTGTAACGATTTTATGTACTTTTGGTCATAATATAACGGTACATGTCAATTAAGGCGGAAAAAAATCTGCTCTCTTAGCTGTCTTGGCGTTCGCTGCCTAAACCATTGGAGTTACAAAAGATGATGTACAGTAGGACTGTTTGTCTCGCGTAGTTCTAAATAAAAGTCCGCGACAGCATATTCTACCTTTTATTTGGAAACCACTATGACCAAAATTGTGAACCATAAATTTAATTAAATCGAATACTATAATACAATGCACATTTCGGTCTGTATATACGAATATTTATAGGAACGGACTGGAATGAAATTATGAACATGACGCGAGCGAAGCCGCGGGCAGACCCTAGTTTAAAATATTAGGACATTAAATATAGAAAAAAAAACAAATGTACATTGGCCA
>DWJZ01000331.1:0-34861 GCA_018249125.1 Asbolis capucinus
ATAGTATCAGGTCATGTTTTCATAAAAATGCATTGTCATCGGAACTGAAGCGGTATGCAAAATTTCAGCTCCGTAGTTTTAGACGAGGTGGGTCTTATTAAGCTTGCAATATTTGACCCGTAACAAACATATGTATATACAAACATACACTACAAGTTAAATAAAAGCCTGTAAAATGAAAGTTTACTAAAACAAATCAAGAATTTTGTTATTCCCAGATATTACATTATTAAAATGACTATAAACTGATCTCAGGATATTATTTAATTCCTGCGGTACTAAGTCTAGACGCTAAGAGCTAAGCTCTAGAGTCAATTAGTATTGTAAACTTTATTGTTTTCTATAATGAGATGGTAAAATAAAGTCAGTTACTTGATTTTATTAACTAAAATAGATAGTAAGTTATATGTATAACTAAAATAGATTGTAAGTAACCAGTGACTGTTGTACTATAAGTTAATATTAGATTGTTATAGTTACCCAATACCAATAAATATGTTTAGAATTATTAGACCACAGAACAACAAATACCAGTGTTGAACAGTAGCTACCCACCTAGAATCTATACCTCAGTCACGACTAGATAAGAATTCTTGACACACAATTGACAAATTTGCATGCTAAACATTTTTTCGGATTCATAATCGAGCTGAGGTATAGGTAGGCTGCTATTTTGATGTTATTGTAATTAAAAAAAAAACAAAAAAGTTTATACCTAATTATACAGTAAATATTAAGTAATAATTATGGATTTTTACTATGTAATAATTAAGTAATATAATTATTTGATTATATACTTAAAGTATTCAAACAAATTATTTACTTTGGATTGCTTTACAGTGTTTATTTAAAGAGTATTTGAATTAACAAGACTATAATAAAATGCTTCCCTCACCAATCCGCATTGGGACTGCGTGGATGCGTATATTCTAGGCCTACGCAGTCATAAGAAGAGCACAGGGCTCAGAGGTGGGCCGTAAATTAATTGAAGCCAATAAAATTGTTTTTGTATGCCTGATAATTGTATGCCTGATAAATAAAGTTAGTAGTTAAACATCGTTCGCAATTAGACATCTGTATCCAACTTTAGAGGATAAATATTTTCTAGGTGCACCAGACCATTACCACTGTCTCTTATCGTAGTGTTGTTATTGACTTACTAGCTTTATTTTACGCTTTATCATCGAAGACAACGTCGCCTTTTAACATCAGGGGGGTTCGTAGTAAATCGCTAACTTATTGAAGATAAAAATAGCTATAGATGTGTGGGATGTAGGACCATATCTTAATAAATGAATTGTTATTATGAATGTAGATATGTAATAATTATATATATAATAAATTAGGAATAAAAATTAATGTTTACCGTAGCGCTGCCTATCAGCATTTTTTTAAGCGTAGAGCAAAAAGACATAAAACCTTCCCTCGTGAGTTCAGATGATGTTTCTGGGTGGTTCATTGAAGTGTCCTAGTGTAACCGAAATGAAATAAAATTGTTTATGCTTTCTTAGGGACGAAAAGGTGACTTAACGAATTTAAAAAAATTACAATACAAAGTCCCTACATGAGATATAGATTTATTAACAAAATATAAAATATATATAAAAAATATTTTAAAGAATTCTTAGATAAAGCCTAAACTCTCCATAAAGAATATCTGTCTGTCATCGACTTTATAAATACAAACTTGGGACTAAGCCCATCCCTGCAGATGTGCTCAGTTTCCATTCAGTCACCATCGCTCTTCTTATCTTGGCTCTCTACTACTCTATCTCTTGGCTATTTTTACCCGGTGTTTCCCTACTGCGCCAAGAAATCGTGGTAATGTTTTAAAACTTTACATTCCATATTGTATAATTTTTATTTTTAATGTTTTCACATTTAAATTCACATTAAAAATAAAAGGACAATTTTTTTTATTCGTCTGGCATGTATTACATATGTTAAAATATTTTGTATAGAAATACAGTGCTTCTATTATTAAAAAAGTACATATCAAAAGTAATAATGTGATATTTATAATTATTATCGTATATTTTATGCATTGCCTGAAATAAAAAGCAGAGCTGAATTTATAAATTATGTGTTCTTGCATCCTACCTTTCTCCTTTGAAATACTTAGGTATATCATTTTTGAAATGAGGACTGAAATAAACGCTTATCTACATACTCATACGTACTTAATTAGGATTCTGACATCATATTTATGATAACGATTTTTTAGTTGCCTAGTTAATATTTATACATATAATGTAACGGTCATACTATCCTACTATTGCAAGGTACTTATAATGTTTGCCGAAGTACCGTGGACACTGTTCCCTTGCTATCCGTATTAGTTACCCCAATCGAGGTTTTTTGTAAGCGAAAAAGTTTGGTGTCTATGAAGCTACTTACGAAGAATTTGCTTCGATAATCATGTGAAAAAAAGTACCGGAAACCTCGGACTAATAGTGAAAATCTGTTTCCTTAATATTACTGTTAACAATAAAGAAAAAATATGAATACGGAAAAAGGTAGATGAAATCAATTGAGGGTCACATGATGAATTTATCATTTACTGAGAGACTCACTCCACCCACGCTGTAGTTAAGATAATTTAGAAAATAACAATTATAAAGTCATAAACGACATAGTGTAATATTGAAATGTAGATGTGTTCTATTTAACTTGTATTTAAATTTTTACTGGCAATAAAGTTGTCCCACAACCCATAACTGTCTCACATCTGGGCTCGGGTGTTCCCTTACAATGTAAGAGATATAGGCCATAGTTCACCACGCTAGCCAAGTGTCGACTGGTACACTTCATACACCTACGAGAACAGTTTAAGGGAAACTCTCAGGTTTCCTCACGATGTTTTCCTTCACCGAAGCAAAGTTACAATTATACTATACATTTTAATATGCACCCTTCAAAATTAGAAAGGTGCAAGCATGATTTGAACCTAGGACTTCCCTCTGAGAGACGTACGATCAAACCGTTCGGCTATGGCTGCTTTACCAATTAAAAACTCAACGAATGTGATAGCTAAAACTGCAATCAGGAGTTCATTATGAATAGGAAGATATGTCATCTAGCTTTTAGTAGTGGCATTAATAATGAAATTATGCAGTAATAGTTAACCAAACACAACATGTTAATACCAGCGTTGTTGTCACTTACCTACTACAAGTTCTAATGGCAAAAACCCATGAGTCATTAAAACAATAGATACCATGTCGCGCGTCAACAAGCTTCATAAGTAGAAGGATGTGTCGCTCTTTTAATATGGTAAGGTCATCTCTCTAGTACCAACCTACCTGATCTAGATCGAACGAAATGAAACAAGATTTAGCAATATAATATTATAGACGTTTTAAAATTGTTAAAATTTTGTCTTTTTGATTATTTATACGCTTTACTCTCTGCAACATCGCAAAATAAACTGTTGTATATCACAATTTATTGGCGTTATCTAAAGGTGCTATCAAACGTTCTTTCAGACAACCGAATGAAACTATGTTTTTGCAGTTGGCCAATTAAAAGACCTTCCCGCCAACTTGTCAAAAATATTAGAGTAAATATTTAAACTGATAAGATCTGTTTTACATGTACCTTCTTATTACCTACCCATGTTATGGCCTGCTGCCTGACCGACAGTTAAAAATTTTCGTCTTTCAGATTTGCCTCTAAGAAAATATATTTGGGAAATAGTGAAAAATAGTTCGAGAACGGAAAGACTGGCATGTGCTGCTGCACTCTGCATCCTTATAGTCTGCATTTCACTCATCGGTAAGACAATAGAGTTGTGAAGTATTTTCATATCTTTTAATCCCCACATTCATTTTTTATGCTTTTCATAGGTAGGTACTGTTACTAACATAATAATTTACATTACTTTCGTAGTTTAAATTTTTATTTAAAATATGTCATCTTATAGTTGACCTAAAAAATCAATACAAAATATTACACGTAAAATTGGTACTATACGGAAGCAAAATATATATTTATATAATTATTTATTAAATCTAGTACTTTTTTAAAGTCAAAATAGTACCAGGAAGATACATTTTTCTTATGTAATTTAATACGGTTAAATTTAAAACGAATAATTACAGAATTTAATGCAAATATCAACATAATACCTGCCACCTTTAAGACACTTGATTATTATTGGGGTTTAACTTTTTACCATTTGAACATCATCTTTGGTTTCAGGACCAGAGACAAGATGGCGTATAACAGATCAATGAGTATATCGTACCAGATCCCAGCATTTAATATTTACGAGTATATAAATTTGTAATATTAACCAAATAAATTGAATTTTATACTAGATTCACGTGGGTTAATTTGTGATTGTAAGTTTTATGTTTTTATAGTTTTTAAAATATTTCATTCAGGAAGGGCAGATAGTTCTTCGATGTTAAAAATATTTCTATGAACACGTCCTGCTAACGTACCAATTTCAAAACACGTTAATCAAGTCAAAGTTATCGGTTGATGTTACTCCCAGATTAAAAAAAACTTCCAGTCTAAAACTTCCAATCCTACCCTGAGTATTTACCTACACGATGAAGAATTTCTACAAATTTTTAGTGGATATTAAAAAACAAATGGAGCCATCTTCTGTTCTTAGTTCACTGAAGTTATGCTAGGTGGCGGTATTACTAATAAACAATAAGCAAAGGCCAGCCTAATAAGTAATATTTATAAAATATAATGCAGTACAAAAAGGGGTTAAGTAATGGTGGGCGGTATAATTACTAACGCCTACAAGTAATATTACCTACCTAACATTTCAAAATTCTTCTGCTAATGCATTTTCATTCCTTAGTCGACACACAGTCGAAAACCACAGAAAAAATATTGCTTTCAAAATGTATCAATATTAATTTACCTCCTTAATGTATTATGAATAATAATTTACTTAGCAAACGTTTCAATAATAATTTGCCTCTTATCGTTATAGTGTTTTTCACTTTCCAAGCGGCTCAAGCAACAGAGACCATCGACCGAGGTGAGTTTACCTTCCATGCATACTTAGTGTCAAAAATACATGTGTCAAATCAAGAATGCCAATAGTAAAAAATAAATACCACACTTCCGAGGGATGTTATGGAGCTCGGAATCCATAACCGAAAGTTTAGGATATCCGAAATAACATTATAAACGTAAACGAATTTTGTTTATAAAGTTTTAACAGATGAGAAAAACGGACTATAAAAGAAACGTCCAGAGTTGACTAGTAGAGAATGCCATTTCGGCATTAAGTCCGCCGATTGTAATCCTTTTTTTAAGCTTTTATCTTAAATATATCTATATACGGATACAATATTTTATATCCCTAACATCCTTGGTATGTATACCAATCTGAAAACCGAATACCAATGAAATTGAATCACATTATTGCTAGCTTTTATTTAATTTGCAGTGTATTTTAGTTTATTACGGGTCAAATCATGCAAGGTTAATTAGATCCATTTCCTCTTACACTACGGAGCGGAAAATTTCCATAAAAATTTCATCCTAAGACAATACATTTTTATGATAAGCATGACCTGATACAACGTTCAGGATTGGCTCCAGATAAGGGAACTCCTCAATGGTTACAATACAGTTATGAAATTGTGGGTTTCTTTCTATTATGGATGTATAATTAAAGTTTTTGTTTTTTCCTTTACCTCAAGAAACATAGTATTATCAAATATACTTACCCTACTTACCTAATCATATTGCATTCTAGCTCCACATGAGTGGAGAATCTCACGCGAAATGTGGCTGGCGCAGAATTTCAGCCACATGGTTATAGCTGAAGAATTTCAGCCGGTTATGCTGGTTATTATACAACACTCCGTAAGCCCAGAATGTCCTCGATTCGTCCGATGCGCTGCAGAATTACGCAATTTGCAGACCTGGTTCATGAAATTCCATCTCTATGATATTCCGTAAGTTGCTATAATATATTTCGCCTCCATTTTTACCATATTTAGATTATTTGAGAGTACAGTAATAGTCATCGTAATAATTCAAACTAGGCGGGAATTGGAAATAACTTTAAATATACCAGCAACATCAAAAATCTATCAGTCCGAAATCTCACAAAAATTTTGAAATTTCACCGGACTCTAACAGCCCCGAGTCTTCTCAACGATGGGTAAAAGCTGAAAAATACCGACGCCGCCCTTCTATAATTTCTTCAAACATCATTTCAGTAATCAAAGACTTACTAATGGATGGCTTTCGTATGTCAAGCTTGAATTTGCCTCCCGAGCCATGAGCCCTGGCTTTCCTCTTTTACCATATTATTATGTATTTTAAACGTTTTATAGACATTGTCGGATGGTTTATGGTTTCTTTCTTCAGATACAACTTTATTATCGGCAATGACGACAGAGTATACGACGGCTGCGGATGGGGGAACATGGGAGCTCACACATTCGGATACAATCGTTGCTCAGTCGGCATCGGATTCATTGGTATACTACTTAGTCATATTATTAATGATCTATGATGCATTAGAAATATACATGTAAAAAAATTGTGTAGGTATATTAAATATTAACGAATTTCGATTGCAAGAAATTTCGTCCACTGCGTTAACGCAAAAATGACGCATTAATAATAAAAAAATATTAATAATGCAAATAGGATCATGTTAGATCTAATTTGTTTATTAACCTAAGATATACTTACGTACCAAGTTGTATGTTTTTTTAATATTAGGTACTAATGGGAACAGAAAAGGAGCGCCCAAAAAGTTGATTCACCTGTTTACAAATTTAGTAAAGATGCGAAAAACTGGCAATACTTTTGTACGTATGGTATCATTATTTTGTAAAGCTTCTTTAAAAGTTTATTATCTGCAGGTGACTACAGAGAGGAAATAACACACCACACTAGGGTGACAGAGGCTCAATTAAACAGAACACTGATGTTGTTAGACGAAGGAGTCAGACTGGGCCATCTTAGACCAGACTACAAGGTAGTTGGGGCAATGGACCTTCAAAACACCGCCAGCCCTGGCTCAAACTTACAAAACGCCATTATGAAGTGGGAACATTACGACCATGAACATTTATTTGTAAATATGACGTGCTACGAGATGCATGAAAAGTTCCCCTACAAAAATCCTGAACACTAGATTAGCTTTAGTACTTACATTTTCCAAAAATGCAAGTTGCAATTCAATGGCATTGTGCCATTTTGAAATAGACAACGGACTGTGTTACTATTAGATTTAGTCAATTATTATATGTAAGCCTTTAAAATCCAAAAATGTATTTTAATTTTTTACTTTTGTAATTAAAATAAATATCTAAAATAGCTTCCGAACATTCATAAGTGGTAAGCGAAAAATTATATAAATAAAGTAGCGCTGTTCATGTTTTTTTTAACCTCATCTTTCAATATACCAGTGGTACATACAATGAAACTAACGTTTGTTTGTGCCTTGTAAACTCTACCATGGTAGGAGTTACAGCACTGGTGTCTTCAGCAACTTCTCTGGAAAACGTTTTGGTATTAAAACAACGTCGATAGATGTATAGCAAAATACTCCGAGTACAGCAAATTTTCTTTAATTTTAAATTCTAAGAACCTATCCAATATTGTGAGACATTTTGGTGTCACCGTATTGTGTTACTTGTCTTGCAACTTTTCTTTGGTCTGTTGTGCCAATATGAGTACCTACTATGTAGTTGTAATATATAAAATTAACACTGAAAAGTGCAATCTCTGTGTGCGTATCTGTGGCGTAACTATTCCATTTGAGGCCCGTACTAATTACATTGGATAGCGCCCCAAAATAGTCAAATTGTAATTTTATTTTAATAAATCTCTGAGATGCTTCCCCACTAGTAACATCGTGCCCATTTTACTAAAATATCTATTTTTCAAAAGTATAATTATAATAAATCTGTATCGGTAGTTTATGATAAAATAATAGTTTAAGGTCAACAAGATTTCATTTGTATGGTATTTGGTTGTAACTTTAATTGATTTTAAGAACATAGATATATTAAATTTACATTCGATATTAAATTTTGTTAAAAATGTTTGATCACTTTTGAGGTCGCAGCCTTCTGGGCTGTCAGCCTGGGGCCTTTGGGATTTTATCACACTTGCCACTCTATAGTTACGCTACACCATGGTAGCCTAGTGCTTTTAACGTTGCTCTCTCAAACGGGAGATCCTGGGTTAAATCCCGTGGCGCGCAACCCTAATTTCCAAAGTTGTGTGTATCAGAAGTTGATTATGACTAACTATGGTGATGGAAAACATCGTGCGGAAACCTGCTCTCTTGAGAGTTTTTCATAAATTTCTCGAAGGTGTGTGAAGTTCACCAATCCACACTTGGCCAGCGTGGTGGACTATGGGCTGCACCCCTCACATTGAGAGAAGACCCGAGCCCAGTAATAGGACAGTTATGGGTTGCAATGATGAATTATGCCAGTTTTGTAAATAGTTCAATAAACGAATATATGTATGAACGCTATCAATTTTGCATAAACCAATAAGTCAAGACTCCGTGACATCTGTTAGATAAGATAACTGTTTTTAAAACAAAGTAAAATATATACATTTACATATTTACAAGATTTAATTAATCTTGCATACAAATCCTAACGTGGTGTGGGATAGAGGATAGTGATTTGTTTAAAAAAAACGTTCAAAACTCTGAAATATTTTCAACTACAAAATAAATAAGAGAGCGCTTTACACAGTATAATCACAATTTATTAGAATATGTTTAGTGTACTTCATTGCATGACTGGTATATAGCTATAAATATATGACTCGACATTGCAACACTCGGCAGTTTGTTATATACACTTCAAGATTTATTGTGACAGTGAAGTCGATACCTGGTGATGCTTACCGTAATAATGATAACGTAAAATAATTTAGTCATACGAGTAGTGGTACACATTCAATATGGAGATGAGGGACGCTAGAATCTCTATGGCTCACCAACTATAGCTGGGATACCACATAGCACATTCTAGCACATCGAAGATATGAGGGCACATAAATCGAAGAAAATAGTGTACATAGGTTTAATCACAATTTTCAAAAAGTACAGGGTGTATAAACATTTGGCATAGACAACTCATCTTACGAATACAATAGACAAACTAAAATAAAAATAAACTCTTATGGATATTAATTGTAGTTTTATATAAACAGAGAGGTTTAATTCATAGTAAGTATATCATTTTAGTGATAATTTGCGATTAGAGAGAGAGAGGTTCTTTTAGGCACGGAAATAAATTAAATCGAGTGATTCACCAAATCCATAGCTACCAAAAATTATGTTCTTTTGCAGCGGCTACAAGCTGCAGATGAGGAGGTGCATTCAAAAATTATAAACCAAGTCCTCCTTTAACTGATTTTCGTGCTAATCAACAAATTGCTCAGTTTTAATAAATCTCACAAGCTTCAGTCGTCGTCTGCAGCATCGTAACCTAAATAATGTGATTGGTCATAAAATCTATCAGATCTTTTTATCAATAAAACAATGCTATGGCTGAAAAATACATCTGAAAGTCACCGGGCGTATGTATAGGACTAGTAGATATTAATACCTACACCCGATCAAGGGCTTAGATTTATACGCTACAACATCAATATCCTGACACTAATTCTATAAATGGTTATACGGGCATAAATATTAATGATATGGCAAATTATAAAAAGCTATTTTAAAGCGTATAGCATATAACGTTTGTTCAAAATTCCTATTTACTTCTTTGGATTTAATCATAATTAATCCAAACTTATTAAAAATTTGGAAATAAACTTTTAATTACGCCTCACGCAACAATTCATCATCAGACCAATTGTCAGAGTTTTCTATATATTTATAAATCGTCATCGAGCGCCCCCAATTAATAGGCACACTTAAAATATTCTATTTAAAAATTACTACAAGCGTTTCTATAAATATTTTCCAACTTGATGTCCACTGAAAATGGTTACATGAAATGGACGCCTAATTGTAAAACACAGAATATAAGTAAATATCTTAAGAAAGACCAACGAAACTAGATAATAAATGTCATATATAATACAATATTTATATATCAGATGCAACGAACAGAGGCATGACAAATCTATTCAACCCAAACTGCACTTAACTAATTCGAAGCTTTGTAGAATTGTTTCTCACTATCTAACTCAGCTTTACAGTCAGAGGAGCTTATACTATTTTATAATATAAAGTTGCGTAACACAATGATAATAATAGATTTGGGCGCATAATTCATAATGATGATTACTAGTTATGTAAATGTTTGACTGAAACATTAAATGGAATTTTACATATAATAACCCACAATTTATGTAAATGATTAAGAATCTGCATTATCTCTTTATATAATTTAGACAAAAAAATATAAACCTCTGTAATGACATTTAAAAAAAGAAAAAAAAACTTACATTTATTATTTAATTTCGCTGTTAGCCTGCTAATGATAGTAAATATTGCCATCTTGGTGTTATTATACCGCCAATAAAGCACTTTATATAAGCATTAATAATTTGATATTGCGTATGATGGTCCCACCTATAACAGCCAGCTATAGATGTACTAAGACCGTAGGGACGTAAGCTTGTTCTCGTCATCTAAGAACAATATTCTAACAACATCTAGACTACAAAACAGGCGTTATACACTATAGTAGTAACCTAATAATGGCAATATTATTACATGACATTTTACTCTCTTACTTTATTGCTCTGAAATTTTATATATTATTTAATTGATGTCCCTACTACATATTAAGCATAATTCACGTTTTTATTACACAAAATTATCCAAGTAAGAAGTTACAATAGGACCACAATAAATATATTCGCTTGACACAGTTTTAACAAAAGCGATTACACGAGGTACTACTACTAAAACCTATGTCTCTATCACTTAACACTATACATTTCATAAATAATTCATATGATTTATGAATCTTAACATACACCAATTTGGGCGAATACAAACCAGAAAAGACGAGAACTCGCTTCGTTCCTTTCTATTATAATTATAAAAGAGAAAATAAAGAAAAAGAAGGCGACCAAAACTAAAAATACTTCGATGTAAAATATATAACTTACACGAATGTATTACCAGTACTATACCTGTCGGGGCAGCATCCGACAGCTACATATCCTCGATTTAATATTATTGCTTTTAATTTTTCAGTCTGTTTATGCTTTACTAAGTAATTTAAGGCAAGTGATAATTGTAATAATGGGAAAGTTTACACTAATTGTCAAGGTTTTGACTACCTTATAATCTCGTGGAACACTGTATACAACTTCCTAATTGAAATTGAATTACTATCGTTGGTACGGAAGTTCTAATCAGAGGTCAAATAACGCCTGATGATCAACATATCGTTAATTAAAATAATCTAATACCAATATTATTGCAATAAATATTCACTCAGTCTTTGGTTACTTTACAGTTCGTAATAGCATCGATCTATAAATACTTTAATTCCGATTATATTATAAGAGCTTAATATAATTTTGTTCGACTTTAATATAAGGAGGTTCGCCGCGTCGTGGGAGGCATTGCCTGGCGACACATATCAGATGAAGAGCGAAGAATCAACATAAGAATTATACTAACAGTAAAAGACTAGCTATGCCTTATTTAAGTTTTATATTTTTTTACTCCATTATCATTTTTTTTATTGCACATGAAATTTCGAAAAATCACAGAAAATTCCGCATAGAGATCTATTACAGCAATAACAATTCATAAACAAAAATATATTACGCATGTTCTCGAGCACACTACAAATGCGCTGTCCTCGATATCATCGAAAACGTGAAAAGCGAATTACGTACGAGGCTAAATCTATTCTTTATAAGAACGAACGACGAAATACTACTTTTTTTCTGTACAATTTGTAATGTATATTTGTAATTTACGAGTACAGACATCGATCATGGTAGACGAACACGAATAAATATTTGAATATAAGAATATTTTACACGTTACACTTACGAGACTATGTGATATTTACATATATTTGGAACAAATATTCCCACATAAGCGGTTATCGGCGAGAGCGCGAAAGCGATTTTATCTTGTCTTGTGAGATCCATGAGCAACTTCATTTGCTATGTGTCACCCATGTCTTATACTCAACAGAATTTGGCAAACCAATGCTCTTATTTCGGTCTATTAGCCTTGCTTTGGGCAATCTACTAAACGGAATTTTGAACAACGTACGTATGCGAAAAAGAACCTCTTATAAACAAAACACTTAATCATTTCGATAACCTTGATATGTTCCTTGCTCATCGACTATTTATAAGCTACGATGGTGATGTACCATTTTATTAATAATCATAGGCTCTGACAGTGTGATAGCGTTTCTGGCGGAATCTCCTACAATTAGTAAATTAACAAAAACAATTTTCTAAATGCTGCTAAAGAAAAGAGAATCAGTCAGTCTCTCGTGAATACAATGACGTCGGGTAAACTACACAATGATTGACAAAATTTAAAGTTCCTCTAATATAAGTATAAAGT
Source organism: Asbolis capucinus (assembly GCA_018249125.1). Lineage (NCBI taxonomy): Eukaryota > Metazoa > Arthropoda > Insecta > Lepidoptera > Hesperiidae > Asbolis > Asbolis capucinus. The sequence continues at coordinate 12,527 of DWJZ01000331.1, forward strand.
AAATACTGCATAAATATAATATGTAATGTATAAATCTTAAGATATTATTATTGGAACCGGATAAATAACTTGTGACGGATAAGGTTTTTGTACAACAAAATGTGAACGTAATAAAAAAATACCTAAATGTCTTCAAAACACCAAATAAAATAACGTTAGTACAAAACACATCAAATATAAAAATGTTTCCCTACATAAATAGAACAAGAATGAGGTATTTATTACGTTACAATACTTTGCAAGTCAATTATTTCTTTTTTATTTTTGTACCTTATTATTTTATTATATTTGACATTGCACTTAATAATTTATTTTTGATGTCTTTTAACAAATAATTTTTATTACCTATGAATACATATTATCAACTTCTAAACTGTAACATTCTTATAGAGTTAAGTTTTAGCGCATATCTATACCATGTAATAATATAATAATGTACTATAATCAGCTACATATATAGGTGGGACTAAAATATTTCAAAGCAACTGATTAATAACATTTACAAGTCCAGCAAAACCATAAAGTATAATTCGAATTGATATGATTTATGACATAGGACCAGTAAAACCACAGACATTATAATTCGATTCTTATGTACAAAATATCGTTTTTATAACATAGTTCATAGACTAATAAGTGTGATATCGAGAAATACTTAAAAAAAATAGGTTAATGTGCACAAATCGAAGATGCCAAAATTGTTGTAGTTTACCCTTTCTTTGAATGTATAAATCGAACCTAAGATGTAGGACCTACATAGCGGTATATGTGGCTGAGGTGCAGGCCGTGTTGTCTCAGGTAGGGTGTATTCTCACTCTGCCAGTAATTCTGAAAATAAATAACAATAATATCAAACAACAAGTTCGTTAAGTACATTGTTTCTTTTTATAGTTATTGTTAGGAATTTTTATACTCGTCAGGAAGGCCATTACTGGCCAATACGTTAAGTGGAAAGTTGGTTCAACCATGCTGACATTGTCATATTATATAGTCATCATCACCATCAGTGTTAATTAAACATTTTATTTACAATTACACTTGTGTAAATATTGTTTTCTATTGGATTATTTAATTATTTGCCAACTTTTAACATAAAAGAACCTAAAGAGCTATGTAAGTAACCATTAACGTCATAGTGTCGAGACAAGAACGGTGACCGACTGTAAAGTCTGTGGCTGAGATTATAAAAGGTAAATGTCATCAAATAACATCGTTGTATAGGATATTAGGAAATTACTTCTGAAAATAAAGACAGGTGAACACAATTTTCATCTGTATACATCAAAATCAATGTCTGTTTGTGAGTTTGTTTATTTGTCCTTTATAGACTCACAATAGTAGGAGATGGTAGGTAACTGTGTTCACAATTTTGTAAAAAACATTTTGGTACTTAAAGTATATCGATCGGACGCATGGTTAATGAGTTGATGCGTAGCAAGGCGCGCCGGGTACAGCTAGTTTTCAATAAAATAAGGGAGGTTTGAGGTTTACGGTTGTTGGCGTTAAGTAATGATATCGGAGACTATTACCGTTGATGGGGCGTCGCGGACGGAAGCCGCGGCTGCCGTCGGGCCCGCGCGGAGCGCGCGCCACCACCACCCGCGGCCCGGCAGACTCCTCCAGCGAGAGCGTGCGCAGCCGCGCCAGCAGACGCTCCGGCCGCTCGATACGCGCCTTTGATTTGCTACTGCACAACATATAACATATTGTGTACGGTTTCGTGTTTGACTCACCACGACACAAGGTACTAATTAATGTTGTATACAGTTTCGTGTTTGACTTTCTACTACACAAGGTACAATACAATGTTGTACAGAATTTCGTGTTTGACTCTCTACTACACAAGGTACAACATAATGTACAGAGTTTCGAGTTTGACTTTCTACTGCACAAAATACAATATATACGTGTTACGATACAACGAAAATGTCATGCTAATAGATTTTTTCATTTGGAATTATACCAAAAACAAAGCTTTATGTGTCTTATTTCCACTTCCATTTTGTCTGTCGAAGACAAAATTGAAATTGAATGTAAGCTACAATCAATTGAACACATTAATTACCACGTTATGGCACCGATGCAGCAGTATAAGAATACAAACTTACCCAATCTTGACTACGTTGCAAGCGGAGGACTTTCCATTGCGCGGATTAGTGAGTAACACGAACTCAACAGTGTCTCCCGGCTGCAGGTCGGCGTGGTTACCCCGCACCTCCGACATGTGGAAGAACAACCGCCGCGAGTCCTCACCTTCGATGTTCAGGAACCCGAATCCACCTGACGAGACCAAACAGCTGAATATGCTCACAATTTTAATTATCTATATATATCGTTCATAGCACGACGGCATGTGACGATCGTAAATGATCGAAAAAGTAAAGCAACAGCGGGCGCGGTCGGTAGTAGGATGGCTGTCCGCTAGTTAAAAAAATCCATGAACTTTCGGAGGGCAGGTAAAACCATCGATCGATCCCAGTTGTTATCTGCGACTTTCGGGCGACATAAAATCTTGACACTCGGATAGGCCACTAACTCCTCAATCAATCCGCATTAGTTAAGCATGGTGGAGTATGCTATAGGCTTCCTCAGTAACGGAACATTAATTATATCCGAATTTCATCTATAACGATTCGCGATTATTCGGATTTGACCTTTCCGGAGTACTCAGCTCGTAGTATAAGTTCCGATTGACATTACAAGTGATGTGCACTGGTGATGTCCGTATAGTAGTATAGTGTTCAGTAATTGTTGTTATTTTCAAAACATTATTCTTTATACAGATTTACAATGTGTTATTCTCATAATTTAGTCCAGGCAATAGTAAACTTTACATATATTCGGACAGACTCATTGAATCGAATCGAAAATATGTGCACTGCCGCTATTTCGTAAATTGGTCTCGAAGTCTTTTTTTTTTATTACATTGGATTTCAGTAGTGTCAATCAACGGGGAAAATACCAAAATTATTGCCTGTTTGCTATTTACTTATGAGGATGACTTTGAAATTTAAAATTCATTAAATTTTCCTTATCAAACGATATACTCTAAAATGCGATATAACAATTTAAATGATAGAAATTTTATATCTCAATCAGAAATAACTCACTAAAACGGCCGGAAAGGTTCTTTAAACTATAACCTCTCTTGTAGACAAAGGTTAATTTACGTTGATATATTAAAATCTAAACGTCCAAGCTACTACAAGAACAATTAAAAATTCACAGATATACATAACAATAGGAAAACACTACTTTTTATTTAAAAAAAAATCATAAGTACTAATAAATACTACTTATTACTGGAGACTTACTGATTTTTTGAAATGAATATGTGAACCCAGTGGTAAAGAGTATCATAGTAGGTGGATTACTATTGTAACCTTTTACAATTTTGTAATAACAAATAGGTTGTTTTAACCTAAAAGTGCTTGACTACGATCTCACCAATTTTTTTTTCTTTTTGTTTGCTTTTTTATATTATCTGAGAAATTACTCATCCAGTAACCTACATAAACTTCCCCAACTGGTATAACCATCGCTATGGCTCTATCGACCAATTGGTATAACCATGGATACCTAACAAATTTGAATATTAATCACTTTGTTCATTTAAAATATTTACTTTGAACAAATATTGTAAAACAATATAAAAGGTTCACGCAATTTTTGTTATTCACATCATCTTAAAGATCGCAGTTTGTGCATTGTAAAGCAAGTTAGGCACGTCAATATATCTCAACTTCGATCTATTCACAAAAAAAAGCATGCACACGTAACCTAAATCTACACATACAAACATTTACTTGTCCTTCTAGCGATAAGCAGCTCAATAAATTATAGGAATGTCAAAAAGTTCCAGTATAAGAATATCTATTGTTCTAAAAACGGTTTTACTGTTAAATATGCCGTTATAAAGGCGAAACTACAGTTCTGTTCCTTTGAAAAACGAAATAAAATGTTATTTTTTGATGTCACTTATTGCTTTAAAACTTAAGTATAAAATATAAAATCTATTATATAGCATATAATACTCCAAATGTCACTTTAGCTATACAGTATTATAGTCACGTCGGTCATACCTAGTTTATTTGATGTATTTAGATGTTTTTCATTGAAATATTGGTTTGCTCAAAAATTACAAGCTTAAGAGTAAAGGGATATTATTTTAAATATTATTAAAATAGCTGTTTATGGAATATATGTACGGTACGGTTTACAGGTGAAGGAAATAGTAATGCAGCAAATGGATGGGTTTACATTTCTTTACCATCATAAATATTAGTTTAGAACTATATTTAAACGACTTCAATATACTATATATACTTATTCTATCAGTTCAAACTAATGTATCAGATTGAAGAAATATTATATACGACCCTTTCCGTTATCAATCTACACAATCTCTAGACAATTCAATATTTAAAGGAGTTATTTCTCAGCCGACCCTGTTATTGCTCATTGACAGATCTAAGTTATTGACAATCGTTAAAAATTGTAAACATCAAAGTAGAAAACGAAAAGAAATATGCAAAATAAATAAGCCTCTACGACATGTACGGGACCAATTACGGTATTAGATGTAATGAGATGTGGCGTACTGTAGGTATCAAGTCCACCTTTAATGGCGTCGACGACAGCACGACGCTTCTTTCTGACTGGCACGATATTGGTGGCGCGACCCTCGACGTCCGACTGGAAGGTGACAGGATCACCGACTTGCAGTATCTCACGCTTGCAAGCCAACCCCATGATCCCAAACTCGTACGAGATCCCACCTTCGATCTGGATCAAACCTGAAAACATTAAACAACATTTAACACCATCCCACGGCGTGTTCGTCACTCGCACGTGCATGCTAGTCGACATACATCAATTAAAAAAATCGAAACAAAGAAATACAAAATGGTGACCGCAAATTGCTTTTAGGGCAGTTAGCCTCCTGATTTTTTTAAGTTTCCAGATTAGTACTACGCAATCACCTCAAATCTTGTATATCCTTGTTAAACATCAGACCTCCACCAAGACTGTATACATAAATACATAAAACGTTACTTACATACATACCAAAAATATTCAAAACCGCTAAATCAAAAAATAACTCCCTTGCAAATTAATAATGAAAGGATAAGGAAATAGATATGATAAGTCCATTTGAAGATTTCGATAGAATTCACATAGTCATGGCGTAACTGACCAAAAAGTCTGAAATAGCACCACTTGAAATTTTTCCAAAAATTGCCAAAAATGTTTTATCCGATATAATATATAATTAAAGGTCTTATAAAGCTGCACAATTCTTGCATACATCATTTTGATTGGACGTACAGAAAAATAAAAATATAGATTATTTTCCAAATCTACCTTGTAGCCGAGCACCGCCCTTGGGCCTTTTACCTGCGCCAACAAACAAACGACGTTACAGTAACCTCATCCGATGTCAGATCATCTAACATACCACTTCTTAACAGTTCCACGGCTTCAACAAGCTTTTAAACTCTTGCAAATTTGACAAATTTGACAAAAATACAACCAAATTATTCCTTAAATTCAACATTAGTTTACGAAAGTTTAATCATATTGATTGGATAAATTATATCGAGATTCTAAGAAATCGATAAAACAAATACGAAGAAATAAGTGTTTCCTTATTTTCCTCATAATTTTCGCTATTAAAGAAAAACATATGTAAGATTTACTTTCACTTAAATTAAAATCAAAAAATTAAATGTGATGTTTACTTAAGGTTCTTTTTAAGTGGCTTGGTCCATTCAAGTGGTACAAAATAAACTATGAATTTCTAAAATTTTTAATTCACGAGAACATATAAAACCATTCAGGAATTTATATAAACTTATATTAAAACAAATTAAGAAAATAAATGAAAAAAAATCTACTTTGTTTCATCATAAATAATTGCATCAGAATTAGAATGGATAAGGTACTAAATATATTAAAAAATCACATAAATTATAATACTTATCACTACTGAACACGGGTTCCTTCTCATAGTGTGGATAGAGGGGTTAGTGGCAAACCCAAGTGACGAAACTTTATATACCGCCCGAAGACATCCCTCATGGTTTGGTATGCTCTCTGAAGCACGGCAGCGGTCATGGCATTTTTGCCACTTACGGTGAGTGGCCGGTCTATGTGATATTTATGTGACATAAATAATAGTTCTAGGTGTTTTTATTTATAATTGAAAGAAGCACGTGAATACAATATGTGATCTATGTAATTCTAATTAAATATTCCCGTAGCAGAGGAAATTCATTATAATGAGCATGAGCAAAACATCAGTCATTTTTTGTTATGACAAATAACAATATATCCCAGAACTATGTCTGCTCAATCTGCTAGTAATTATAGATACTAACATGAACATACTGAACCGTTACTTAAATAATAATAATCACACTAATATTGCACAGCCTTTACAATACTTACAAGCACATACCATCACATGCCTTCTGTACGACATTATTTGATGGTAATACAATCATTTTCGTTGTTTTTCGTTTCAAGTGACATCATAAATATTGATATTAGTTGTACACAATGCACATACAAGCATGAATCTGAATAGTTTTTAGTAGTGTTTAAAAAACTTAAAAACATCGGCCATGCTAGTTTGTTAATGAAGGATCTTGTATTACTTCTTACTTTATTACTACTTCCTTACAATACACAATTACTATAATTAATGTAGTACTGATGTATAGCGTGCTATTTCATTTTTTTCTATTTGAAATGAAAATGAAAGGCATTTTAATTAATTATTTTTAGACATCATTTTATCACAACCTTTTTTCAGGATGTCGGCAAAGGTACACCCTCCAAGAAAACTAAGTTTTCATTTAAAAAAAAATGCGAACTGTTAGGTTTTTGGGTACGGATTTGTACTTTATTTATGTGTACCAATAAATATGGTGTTGATATAATAAGTCATGCAGCCATGTATAATATAAATAAAAAATATTAAAAGCTATACCGGAATAGTGCGCCTGGTCTGGGTTGAGAGCTCGCAGGGTACGGGTGACCGTGCCATGAAGAGTTGGTTCCAGAGACTTCGCGATGGGAATAGTTCCTCGCGGCAACACCCGGACGTATTCAGCACTAGCGCAGCCCCCGCCCGAACTGATCAAACGGCCGAGAGTATACTCCACTTCGGCACCCAGCTCCAAATTGTCGGAACTACCCTCCAGATTGCTGTAATGGATAACAAGAAGGAATGTAACGCTTAACACATTAGAGAAACAAGTAGACGAACAAAACAGCCGTAGAAAGAAAAGGAGAAAATCTGAAAAATTATATTAATACCCGTTACTTTCTATCTTCTAATATAGATTTATCCTACCCTACCTATTTCAACCTATTTACAACCCACTATTAAGACTATTGACTTTACAATTGAAGAAGCCTAAAGCATACTCTTTCACGCTATGCTGCTGCCGATGCACACCAACAACATTTAAATACCGCCCAAATTAAATTCTGATAACCTGATAACGTTGATATTAAAACTGATGGCAGGAACTGTCCAACGAAGGCTTATATTTATACTATTCATATACTATACACTTATAGACTAGTATTTTTACTTAGTATTAATATTTTTTATTATATTCTTCAAAGTAATAATCTTTTTTTATTTTATCTGTATTCATGTATCTTATAAACTATTACGTACAGAATATACCCTGTATTTGCCTACAAAATGTGATGGGAACCATCCAAGGCACCCTGATCCAACTTGAAATGTGTTAACCAGCTTATTACTATGATTATAAAGTAAGGAACAGAGATTCCATCTGGCTACAACTGCATGCACAATAGAGGATGCAATAAAGGACAATTTCAGTAATACAAAGGGGTTAACAATATAAAGGAACGAACTCTTGAGAATCACGTTTTGAGCAAAACTGGTTTACTCACAGATATGGTCTGGCAAAAGAATTGAATGGTTATTACTTTTTTGTTATTATTAGTAATTTCACATTCAAAAGATACGGGAATAGTCCGGCGTCTTGTGCCGGTCCAATGTGGTCAAGCGAGTTAACAACAACGGGTGCAGTCGGTGAAAGAAAGGGTGACCGCTAGCGGCAAAATCCTTAAGCGATTCTGTGCTTCGGAGGGCACATAAAACCGTCGGTCCCAGTTGTTAGATAGCAACCATTAAGCCATGTCAAATGTCTTGAGCGGCATTAAAAAACTCCTAACGCTTGGGTTACCCACTAATCCCTCCACCTATGCGCACTGGAGCAAGGTGGTGAAGAATGCTCTAACCGTCCTTAGTGACTAGCGGAAATCTGTGTTCAATAATCGCCGATTAAAGCCATGCTTTAGGTTTCCGCAGTTTTGGGGAGTCCTTTGCTCACTAATGATTAGAAGCTACCGCATAAAGTATTCTTTATGCGCAATATACCGAAGAAAGGAATTTTGTATCTAATGACAACTGCTACTAGTAGATATATCTTACAGCGAGTATGCATAGTTTATTACAGAAAGATGTCTGCACAAGTGGGAATGAATAGTAACCAACCGGATGCAGCACAATTTATTGATTCATTGAGTGCGTTTGCCCAGACTAAGATCAAGCACTGACCTACCTATACGTTTGTATACAGGAGTCATTGAGTATTGCATCTTTTATGAGTATCTTGTAATAATTACTATTATTTTTAATGTGTTACACAGTGATGGTTACATAACTAAATCTGGGACCATTTAATTGCACCACGGCATTATTATGGTCAGCCAAATATATAATCGAGATATGTACCAATTTTATAAGGAAAGGTCATATTAATCATTAACATAACCATTATATCCTCAAAATCAAATTTGCGACTAATTGACGTGATTGTCAATTACGGCTTTTAATTTTAGGCCGCGGTAGACCTTAAAGACTTCATGGCAAGTAAGGCACATATGTATATAAAGAAACGTGACACACGTGTTATAGGACTAGAAAGGCGTTATCGGCCTAGAAAGTATAACTGGCCGGAACATGATGATTCGGTTGGCGGCTAACTCAATCCGGAACATGGTTGTTATCCAGATGGACTTCGTGGTATATCATCGACTTTATATCTTGATAAAGCATTCTCTTACTCCGATACCTAACCAAAATATGTTAACATTATTTAAGAAAGGAAAGATGATAGTGAGCCAGACAAAATAAAATCATTATTAGCTACAAGATTTAATATAGGTAGTAAAGAAAGCTACCTAAAACAACCAGTCTTGTGCTTATACGTTGTACTTTCTTCATACAATCGGCTTGAATTGAAGAAATCTTGCCCTAAAATATTTTTTGTATAATAACGTGATATTATTGTAAGATCATTTATTCTCACTAATTTCTTCACTATTCGTGATCCTAGGAAATACCTACTGTTAATTCTATGACATACATTTCATATCTATTGATTTCGTAACGATTTCGTTTCTACCAATTTCCTATCGATACCCAAACCCAACACAACCTATCATTACAACTATTGACCACTACATAATATATATATGTAGTTAATCTGCCTAACCGTAAGACATTCAAAATACTTTTAAAGTTAGTGTGTGCAAGTACATACAATACATAGTATTTATACACGCGCCCGAACACAGTCGAACAGTCTTGTAGATCTAAAGAGAGTGACATAGACCAAAGGATTGCTACTATTTAGTCACACGCTTATACATATATACATCTATATGAGTTTGTCCCTTATAGACTCTGAAATGGTAGAATATAGAGCACTGTCTTTAGCAACTTTGCTCCGAATCGCCTGGAAAAGGTATTGGTATCAAAGTGATATCGATCAGAAACATAATTGAGGAGTTGATGCATAGCAACACGCGCTGGGTTCAGCTAGTATATTATATAAATGCATATAGAATATGAGTAATATATATAGTTATATTACCGTTACGCCACTGATTATGTGGGTAGGCGGATCCCCTAGACCTTTGGTTTACGGACGAGCCCGCACCATTGGTCTGGCATCTTAGAGAGCAAACCGTCCGTGGTAACAAAGGAGACGCAAGAGTCGAGAAAATTACAAATTATTTTACACTATCCTTGGATTATTATTACATTTGAAAATTGCCTAAGATTCCAGGGAAAAATAAATACGGTGTCGTTGGTAGTACGCAAAACCATAGACCTTAGAAATCTAACTTTAATGTGTCGTGAAGGATTCCTTCAACTTTAAAGACGTGAAGTCTGGACTTTTTAATATGATTACAAAACATTTACAAACATCTTCATACATCCGCAAAGCATAATCATGTAGCAATAACGATAAGAATATATTATATAACTGCGACAACGGAGCACACAAAAACAATTAAGCGTCATAACGAAGCTATCGCTCTAATGATTATAATTAAATTTAAATTAACTGAACATTTAAGTTAACATTTCGCCTATGGCTCTACATAAATTTCAATTAACGCTTAGCGAAGCGTTATCTCGCACACACAAACATTATGACTAATTACTGCAATAGCGCACAGCACAAATAGACATAAAAGTAATATAAGATGAAAATGCACAGCTCAAAGTAACAGCCAACGTTAAATAGCACGCGCCGAAACAAAATCAGTCACCTAAAAACCAAACGAAAAAGGTAAAAGAACAAGTCAATTTTTTCCTTTTAATGAACTCACTTGTGACATGAACTGAGCCCAGGGGACACGTTCGGAAAATCAATAACTTGCATGTATATCAGGTGTACCAGACAGCTTAGAGCTGTTAAGGAATTGATATTCCACGACGGCTCTTGCAATGCAATTGTGTCGTGAACCACATCACAGGTTAATAGATAAAACAAACGAACGTAATAAGAAATAACTATCTTCTCTCTAACATCGTACAAATTAATTTTTAAAAGCCTTTTTGATATAGGAGCAGTTATTATTACACCACGAAAATTGCGTGACATCTTTAAAATTGTTAAAAAAATATACATATATACCGTGATTAATAATTAATAACCTTTTAAAAGGGATTAGATAGGTCGAAAAATATTGCATGTTTCTAATCTCAATTTTGAGTAATATGAGATATGATGCACTTTTGCGACTTTACCGAAGTAATAAAATATTTTACCATTTCATGTCAACGTACTTCTAAAGTAGGGCGGGTCGTTAGTTATGAATTTGTAAAACCTAGAGTTTTTAGGATAAGATACATAGACACACATATAGCAACAGCAACTGCAGTGCTTGTAATTTCAGCGTCTGTATAATTACTACATCTTGTTCATTGCTATACAGATTTTATAACGCTTGCTTCATAATTATTATATAACAAACAGCGTTTTGTGCGCTAAGTTATTAAGTCAATTCATTATTTATGTATCGCTTCCCTAGTGTGTAGAAGTATTTAAAATCTTTAAAATATTTCATTTGTGGCGTAGCCGGCTAGGGTAACATAGCGAAATGCAACAAAGAAAGACTCATAGACTATCTGAAGACCTTATCCTTACTCTGAATTATTACATAAAAAGCTTACTAACTAACTACTCAGTTACTCACGTGGTTTATAAGCCATATACATATATACGCAATAATTATGCCATGCAAAATGAAATTTTAAACAATCTTCTTTAAAACTTGCCCTTAAAATAATCCTAAATATTTACAATAAATAAAAAAGAAATATAGATAACTATAAAATTATAAAATAAGGATAACGTTTGCTATACAAATATAATAATAACAGTTACTACTGGCTTTCAAAGATTTTCCTGTAATGTGGCGAAATAAGTTAGTAATTTATGTTCATAACAAGTTCACAAAAATAAAGTGTCGTTTGAAACACGCCCAGCCAAAACATGAAAAGTTCAAAAGGGCAACAGAGTTTATAAGTTATCACCGGGACAATATTTCGCAAGGGGCAAAAGTTACAGTAAAAGAAAACACTAATTAAAAGTAAATAAAAGCACAAAGAAGCCAATGAAACATTGCTTTGAAAATGAGCCTTGAGCCCAAAACTTGTGAAAATGTAAATATACAGAAGGCATTGTATGTATGGTACAAAACAATTTATTTTTAACTTATTTCGTGTACAACATTAACTGTTTTTCTCTGAATATTATTTGGCCTGTTTATATAACCTAAAGTGAGTGGCAGCTCGGCTTAATGCGTGAATTCCCTGGTGTATTTCAATAAATATTAGCCGGTAGACCTCAATTTCCCACGATCAATCGCGTTTTTCTTGCCTGGTTCTAGAACTCCTCATATCAAAAACAAAGAAACCACTTTTGTATATATAATGTGTCAGCTTAGGTACTTAGAGTGATAAACAATTTTTTAACACGCCAATAAATTCGCGTCATTATGACGTGTGTAAACATAATTTAAAGTAAAAAGTAAAATTACTTTAAAATCTTACTTATATTTTTGACAATTACATACTAAACACTCTATGATGTTTTACTACAATAAGTTTGAATATTGTCAAAAAATAAGAACCGAACGATACCTTGTTTTGTATGTTATCTACAGTGTAAACTATCAAAATTATTGATACGTTTTGTAAAACATTTTGAACAAATTAACGTTATAATTTATATGTTAAATACCTGGGGCATCTTGATCAGTTAAAGGAGACATTTCACAAAATAACTTCAGATGTTGACGATGAAGATTTTTGTAACTCATATATACTTTAAGATTTATCACACCCTTTGACATGTGAAAATAATTATTCCCAATTGAATATTAATTTATTACTTTTTTTTATATGTATAAGATCACTTTTTTATATGTATAAGTATAAAAAATCACTTTATGTATAAGATCAATTCAAACAAATATCTATTTGTAATTAATGTTTTCTCTACTTAATCTCATATTAAAATACGAGCAATGTATAATATCGTTACACATACTTAAGTAACTAGAAATTGTTTAAATATTATACAAAGAAGTGTCGCCTGAACCAATAAATTTACATTAGCCAGGAATTAAAGCCACTATTCACCGAGCGACATGGTCATCAATATCAATTAAGGTAAGGCGTTAAGAGGCACAATGTAATCGTATTGTAACAATGTACACACCCTCTGTATCAATTCATTTTACCTACTTATAATGGTAGGTTATATGTATATAACCTACTATTTTTGGCTAGTGACCGTACATGGGTCTATCTACACGCAATAATAGCGAAATCCCTCAGTAACTCCTCCTTGCTACTTGATATTTACACTGCCTTCACCTACCTACCCATCCATCGGAATAAACCATGGCAAATTTCATACATTAAATCATACCTAAAAATCGGTAGTCTAAAATGTTTTTAAATATTTTTGTTACACTTTTACAAGAAATTTATACACGCTATATGTTTTATGTATTAACTATAATCAAAGTGTTATACTAATTTTTCGTCACTCATTCGCCATCTGTGGTAATGTCAAAGTGACAATTATTATTGGACAATAATGGATGAACTGTCAATATAGAACACCGACAATTTCGGGCCGATCAAATTGACCATCTGACCTCAAACTAAGCGTTAGCTTGTACTATGCTGAACAGACAAATACATACTAATATAGATATTTGTTACACCTAGATACACAGAACAAACATTCTTGCTCAACACAGAAAATGAATTAAATTATATTTGACTCGATTGTCTCAACTGTTTGCGTTCATAATGACAATGAAAAACACGCGTCTGTCTGTTGTCTCGTATGTAAAAGATGCGAGTACGGACATTTTTCTTGGGTAAGCTGTAGAAAATATGCCTATACTGCTCCTCCTTACTTACATTAATTGAGTTGAGATCAGATCAATCATAAGATTATTATGTTTTCAATATACCTACTACCACACTGCTTATTAGCACGGCGGTTCGCGTATTCCGGGATCGATCGACTTTAACAAGTGGGCAAAATAGTGACCAAGGTTTCAAGGTGTCCCGTCGCTAGTGGCATAAAATATACGTAGTATTTGATCCCAGTTCTTATTGCATTGCATTTGTAAAATTACACAGGTTAAGCAACACAGGACACGTTGTAAGCCCAAAGGGGCTGAGCTACAAAACATTATGGTATAGAGAACTATTAATAAATTATTTCCGACTTTGACAATGCTTAGATTATCAACACACCACGCGGGTGACATCATAAAAGGAAATGCCCAATCACCTTACAAAAATACAAGAAAATATATTTACTACTAAATTACTACTATCACTATCCCAATTTAATTTAACGGTATTTATCTATTACAAGTCTTCGATGTCAATTTCATGTATATGTATAAAAACGACTCACCTAAAATGAAAGAACACCTCCTTGTTGTGATCGGTGGTCTCAATGAAGCCGAATCCGTCCTTCAGCGCTGCGATGAAGCCCTGCATGAAATGGCGAGGGCCGGAGCTGCCGCCGTTGGTAGAATTGCCATTCGTGAGGCTATGTTGTATTTGTATTGCATTGGCCACCAACTCCTTGGTCCTTCGCACCTATTTATATATATTTAATTATGATTGTAATAACGATTTAGAAAAGAAAGTTAATATGTTTATGTTGTGTATTACATATGCGAGCACGCACGCTCGTCTGTATATTTATATATATGCGTGCATACGAGTGCATATATACACGTACCGGATGACGTACTGCACCAATAACAAGAAATAATAAAAACCCAAATTGTATGTATCAACATAAAAACCAAGTAAAACCATCGCATGCTATCAAAGAAGTTGTCACAAACAAATTTACAAGTAAACAACAATAAAAAGGAAAAATATACAACTGAAAAACATAATCTTTACAGTATTATTGATTTTGTGAATTAATGATTAAATATTTTAATACTACAACTTTTTTTTAATACTGCAACTAATTTAGGTATCCATTAGTTAAAGGTAGGTAATAATAACTTTAATAATTTTCCTTATAACGAAATTCATAATAACACTAAATTATTGTGTAATTACCTGGTAAATGTCGAATGTAACTTTGTCCCCGACGCGAGGCAGCAACTTGGATTCGCATTTATTTGCCGTGAATGGGAGTGTCTTCTTCATGTTATTAATTTGGCAAGTTATTATGCCATTGTACTCCTGTTTCAAAAATACAAACAAACTAGATTTATGTGTGTTGAAGGTATACAATACATTCATCAACTGCAATATTATAAGTTTAATAACAATGACGAAAAATAAACTGACTTAAAAAATACGACACTGTAGGGTTTCCGTAATTAAACATTATAAATTTCCAGAACTGAACATTTTTTATTACACAATACTAAGGGGATAAAGTAGGGGAACAGAATAAAATATATGGTGAATTTCTTCTACCATTTTCTTCCTGTTCCGAATATATTCATATTACACCTTTCTTGTAAAAAAGGAATCTCCGCTAGAGTGCCGATGGACAAACAGACGGACAGACATGGCGAACGGTGGCCGGACAGATAAGGTGTCCGTTTCAATGGAACGCTCACAAAAATGAATCAAACCCGTGATTTTAGATTGTAATATAAAGTTATTAAAAGCATTACTTACCGGTGGTGCAGTTCTAGTGGGGCTAGAGGAAGAAGAGTATAGCTGAGCCTCTTTAGTGACGACGCCACGAACGCCACGTTCCATTAATGTCTCGAACTGCACCGTGCCAGGGGCCAGGTACTTAATGCGGATCGCCGACTGACGCGTATTCATATTCGAGAACGTTGATACAGGGTCGACGGTGAACTCCACCTATAAAGAAAATCGACTATTGTTCTGGTCCAAGGGTGTTCAACTCCAGGCCCTCAGGCCTCGCGTGGCCCACGAACGGATTTTGAAGGGCCCACTGAAGAATTTCGAACATTTGTGCCGAGAGCAATTAACCAGGAATTGTCAGTGGCCCGCAAAAAATATTGAATCCTCAGATTGACCCAAAACTTTTAAGCAGCCTTGCTCTAATTCAAACCCAATATAACCTACTAAAGCCAACTATTTCTGTCAGGCCATTAGACCAATCTACTCGTTATTGTTAATTAATGTGTCGTAAATGATTGTACAAGTCCGAGACAGGTTTTAAGGAAGGTTTATAATTCGAAGCCAACAATATTTAGGGTATAACAACTAACCTCGTCGCCAACACTAAGTTCCTGTCCAAGGCGAAGAACTTCAGCAAAGTGGAAAAACATGGTCTGATCGCGTTCCACGCAGCGAATGAATCCGAAGCCTTCTCTCAGACTGCATACCACACCCTGCTCCCTCCTAAGGCGATAAAGAACAAAGTAGTTAATTGTCTTTGCTTCAAACTATGATGAAAACGAAATGGCAAAAGAAATTTAGCTGCTAAATTGCATGTTCAATTATGAAAACTGATCTTAAAATGTACGTTATAAAATCTGACGAAAAAATATCTCCCGCATAAAATCCAGTAGCATAGAATAGGCCATATTGATTTATGTTTCACGTGTAGGAGTAATTGCAATAAAAGCAATTTTTCATAACAATTCCATTGTGGCGTCTCGACGAATAGCCTATCATTTGGTAGTGGAATGCATATAATGACCAATTATGTTATAAAGATCCACAGTACTAAACATTCCATAGAACAATATAAACTGGCATGTTCCCAAAAATAGCTATAATCAATGTAATAACTGTATGAACTATGAGCTATATCATTGATGATAATTATTGATATAATATTGAGTACAGCTTACCTCTCCCCGGATACATAAAACGATTCGTCCAACAATGAAATATTAGTGGCACGCTTGAGCTGGTCCCGTCGATCGGTCGCCACTTGAAATTGCACCCAATCTCCATGTCGAAGAGTAAACTCACCACTTTGGTCTTTCTCACCAAATTGTACCTAAAAATAATATAGCCGTTAAGAGAAACTGATGAATTTGAAAGAAATCCCTTATCCGCTTCGATCAAGAATAGACAACATATCGCCGCCTAGAAAATTAACTCAAAATACTGTCCGCATCATTGAATTACCTATAAACTAAGAAAAATTAAAAAAAACATTCTACGTTCAACCTAATTACACCCACTGTACCTAGTTGATTGTAATAAATAATTTGAATATATGTACATTACAGAATGTGGCTGTTTGAAATGTACTAAAAAAACACCAGCCCACATTTCAAGTGAGCTGCTACATGCCAAGACAGATTTTTGTCGCTGGCCCAACATGTAGTTGTATTATTGATAAGCTTATCCCCTTTTCACAAAAATCAGCTATGTTTATCTAAGTGTTAAGTATTAATCTTTGGTTCAAAATAATTTATTTTATACAGTAATAAGTGCATCAATAAGTACTTAAACACAACAAAACAATACATTCCCATCCATACATACTTTTTTAAAACCAGTTACATATTGCTTTATGTATTTATAGGTAATACGAAAGACTTATTAGAAACAAATTTTTCATGATATTTCATCCTATGCATACTACAGAAACATAAAATATTATGGCACATACCTCCACTTCAGAGTGATCGGCAGCACGATAACGAATCCTGCCTGGCAGCGGATCGTTCTGAGTTATTCGTGATAAATTTCCACGTTCCAATGGTTTTAGTACTTGTCCACGCATTATTTCCGGGCTTACATCCTCAAATACAACTGAACCAGATGGCAGTTTAGTTATATTACAGGCCACTTCCTTACCCTGAAATTAAAATGACTGCATTAAAATTTCATCCTTTTGTATTAAATTATGAAGACTTTCTTATAGATATATGCAACTGGACTCTTATAAGTAAATTCTACTTACATTTCTAGTTTGAATAATAAATTCGACATCATCTCCCAAGCTCAATTCTTCTTTAACTTTAGCTTCCGAAAAATGGAAGAATATTTCTTTAACAACATCAGCCCTCTCAATGAACCCAAAATTTTCTTTTTTAGAACATACCACACCATGATATTTGACTGGATGAGCTGGGTTTTCAAAGCGTACGTGACAAGCACCCAATGTACCTCTAAAAATATGTAAAGACCATTAAAATGGAAACATTGAACAGACATTTATATTAAACCTTTATGAATGAATGAATATGAAATAATTATGAAAACTCATTATTTTAAAAGAAATTTCAAATAAGAAATAATCAAAACTATATATGGTTAAATACCTTTGGTTGGTCGCGATTTGGAAGCTGACTGCATCTCCAGAGCGAAGAGTCACATTACCTTCTACATCATCTTTTGTGTAAGGCAAGAAAAAGCATTCGCCCCTATTTTCATACGAAATTCTACCTGTATTATCACCAGATCCTTCACCTTTCACTTCAGTAGTCACTACCCCTGTGACTCTTGCTTCACTAAGCACCACTTCCGGAGCTATTTTAGTCACAGTGGAAGCTATTGGTTTTCCGGTACGTCTATCATATGTCATTTCAAATTCAACAGGATCACCAATTTTCAGATGCTCAATATTGCCACTAAATTGGCTGAAGTGGAAAAATAAACGGGCCTGCCTTTCACAACACTGTATAAATCCATAGGAATGCTAAAATAGAAATATATAAGATTGTAATAAAAATATAATAACTATGCTATTAGTTGGATGATATATTATACTATTTTTCAGTAATCATTACATAACACTTACAAGTAATTTTTCGATTATTCCTGTCTCTCTAATAGGTGGATGATTCATAGAATCATATTGGGAATTGTTGGAAGATGAAGAGAACACACCAGCAGAGTCACCCATGGGGCACCCATCCAAATTGTAATTTCCCAGGGTGAAGCGGTTCCCACCACCAGACTTATTCATGTTATTATAATTATCTCTCGGAGAACTTGGATACTCACTGCTGTAAGTACCTTCAGAACAAATACAACATCATTAAAAAAGTTGATCAATATGGAATAAACTTAATGAAAAATATATGATATTCACAGCATCAAGCTACAGGGATGAATATGCAAAAGGGAAAACTTTAAATAAATAACTGCACAAATTTAGACATGAATAAATCAAAAAATAAAATTTCAGGCAGACTGCAGACAGAATAACAATTTCACATTCATGTCATATTTATAAAAATAGTGTAAAATAGAAAGTAACTCATTTCATTCATTCTATTAAATTTACAAAGTGGATATCAAAAAATAAGGGAAACTAAACCAAGAAGTAATAAAATTTTTCAAACCAATAATTTTGTTTTGCTATAAATATGTATTAAGCAAATGATGTAACAATGTATAACTAACAACTTCTGAACCTACACTCGGGGCAACTTCAATCTGGGTTAATAATTAAGAACTGATAAAACATAAAAAAAGTTCCATTCTCCATTTTATCAGAAGTTGTTGGAATTTAATTTGCACCTATCATTCATCTCAACCAATCACGGCCCACTATTGCTCACAGGTGTCTTCTCTGGATGAGAAGGTTAAGTCCATAGTCCACCACGCTGACCAAATGCGGATTGGCAGACTTCACACCTATGAGTTTTGCAAACTCCCCGACATGCAGGTTTGCTCACAATGTTTTCCTTCACCGTCATAGCGAGTGACACTTAAATGCTTAAAACACACATAACTCCGGAATCACAGAAATGCCTGGGATTCCAACCCGGACCCCCCGAGTAGGAAGCCGAATTCTTAAACACTAGGCTACCACTGCTTTTACCTATACTCGGGGCAAATTTGATATGGAATGTTTAATAACAAACTGTTGCTTAGCAGCCTGTGAAAACAGGAAAATTAAAGTTTTTGTTGGTTTATAACTCTTTTTATTTGTTGTTTTATAACTTCTCTTCTCATGGTGAGAAATGCATGATGTGTATTAAAACGAAAATCAATGTTAAATAAACGAAAATCAATGTTAAATCATCAATTAAAATATTTATAGCTAAATACTTTAATAGGTTGTAACTCCCATCACAAAATTAAGAGTATGAATTTGTGAATGATGTATGTTGTATTTTTTGGTGTGACTGGTATATGAGTATATTTATTTGTAGTTTGTACTTGTTATTTGATTAATACTTAGTTTAATAGAAAAAAGCTTATTTACGTAAGTCGGTGAAAACCCTACAATAGATTTTTTATGGTTTGTTTGCATTTATTCCGGCTTGAAGTTGCTAAAGTATAGTATAGTGACCAAACTGTCAAAATGAAACAATAGTTTAATTCTATTATATATATACTCCCTAAATAAAAAATATATTTACGTCTAAAGTTCATGTTATGTAGTTGTATTTTAGGAATTTTAAAAAAAATTAAATTTTGTTTATTTTCGATATCATAGCACCTCTTGAAATCTAATATTATAGTAGTCTAAAGATGTTTGGATGTTTGTTTTCCTGCATGCACTAACCATAAAAAATATGGTTGGAGTTATTTTGAATTTCAAAATAATACTCTGAAAAATATTCTACACGTGGACTGTACTCTGATCTACATAAACCTGTTTTGGATTTTTATTCAACTTCATAGTTATACTATCTATACATAATGTATGTACAATACGGAGAGTTGTGTATTTATACCTTACAATATAGTTTTAGTAACATTTTTCAAAACAGTTATTTCTGTTAAGGCGCCTATTGTTCCCTAAAAACTTTGGCAAATCACAAATTTATAATGGCAAACAAGTAAAATATGCACATACCTAACCCTACGGCTTGATGGTATGAAGTAGAGACACATAACAATAAAAATAAAGATAACCTACAAAGACAAAAGAAAGGAGAAAAAATAAAAAACGCTCACCATTACGGAAAGCTTGCTTAGCTTGCATGTTAGAATGCTGAAGGTCTAATATGTCTTGCAAAGGTGAAGGATGTGAATCTGGCGGCTGGAACATTTTCCACTGAGGATTACTGGACATTACCTTTTAATCTTCTTTGTATATAGGTCCAAAATATCCGAAATGTGTATTTATCACAGAAAATTATGTGGCGTTAAATTTTCAGTAGCAGCTTCTAATTTCCAAACAAATCACATTTTCTCCTCGTCCTTGCGCCCATGTAATCACTCAGTCAGTAACACAAAACACTATGCACACACAGTATTCACTTTATTTTGAAATTAAAACTAATTTGATCCTCAGATGTCTTCAATGCTTGCTGAGTCCGAGTTGGATGTGCATCAACTTGTTGTTTTCTGTAGTTTGTTATACCCCCCTACCTACTGTAAAGACAAAATAAAATAAAGCATCCAATGACCTATTTACCTAAAATACTTCAATTTCGACAACCATCAACGAAACTTATCATTGCACATATTTAGAACCTGCATCTGTCATTTAGATTGTATTTGTTATGTATACAAGGGTCTGGGAGATCATAAATAGTTTAGTTCTTAATATTATAACATGTAGGACTCTTATATTTGGAAAGGTGTTTCAGGGGTAATTGAGTCTATTATTATGTCAATCTATATAGATGTCGGCTGAAGAACTGTATTCGTCGTTTACAGGTCACCGAAATAGGTATATCAATATAAATGGAATCGTGAAAACCGCCATCAAGGATTTTAATACAATGCACTATACTAAATACAAGTCAATTCACGAATTAACTCTTCAAATAAATAAAACTTAATAGTGTTACATTATTCTCCACGTTATACTGTCTAGATACGTTATGGCTATGCTATCGGAGAACGGATCGGCCGCCGATATGAGAAATTGTAACGCTGTTCGCCAAGGATCCAGGACAAACAAAATCAGTACCCAAACACCTAATCTTACATATGATAACTCACCAGGTGCATTTTTAAACAAAACTACTCAAATATGAGTGGATTAATGTAAATACATAGCCATAAAATTAACAATTCTCACCACGACACAGCATAGCACTGACGACATACCGCCATATTGAATGTCAACATAATCTTAACTTTGATCCAAAAAACAATTTTTCGATTTTGTACAAATTATTTGTTTTAACTACTGTAGAAACGTTTGTGAAAATATTACATTAGAACTTAGCAAATAATGGCAAGGAATAGAATTTTTAGAAATTTTGTGCTTGTTTTTTTGTCCAAAGACAGAAACCAATCAGATTTGTTTTTCTATATTAAGGGTACGTGTTCGAAAAGTCAAACATGGCCATTTATCTTGCATTTTGTTGTCGTTCCAATTGTTGCAACCAATAAACAGATGCAATAAATATAAATAATAATTGAAATTGGTTACTTTAAGAAAAGTTTACAAAAAATTCAAATTAGGTGCTACGCTGTTAGTTTGTAATGTTGGTACTAAATTTACTTCATTTTTAGCCTGTAATGAACAAACTTTTTTATTTAAATTTTTCTGCTGTGAACATGTGTGACCATGGACTAATTAATAATACTATATTGATAAGTTTAATATTCAATGGTGTTAC
>DWJZ01000332.1:0-34861 GCA_018249125.1 Asbolis capucinus
AAGTTATAATAAAATCAATAACTTGTTAGTTTACTTAGTTTTTGATTTTCTAAGAACTTTCAGTTTGACCCTCGTATATCTATGTCTCAGCTTTACTGAACAGGAATATTTTTTTTATGTTAGAAACCATTGTTACAGGGTTTCATTTAATTTCGTCTGTCCCTGTCCCGTAATCTAATCTTTCAAATTAAATTTAACCATTACCCTTTCTTCAGCTGAGCTTAATTTATTATCAATTATCAGGAGATGAAAGAGCAAGACCGTCGTTGGAGCATGCAGAAAGTCGTAGAGAGGTTCCCGGGCTGGAACGAAGTGACTATCGCCAACTTGCACAGCTTATTCCTGCTCTTTGATAACCAGTCCAATGGGATGCTTGGATACGACGATTTGTAAGATTTTGTGTATAGTCAATTTAACAGCATCCTGAATAATGAAATGTACCGATAGATACTATAGCGATATTTTGCAAATAAGGATCCACAAACTTTGAGCTGAATACAGCTACAAGATGATAATCTTGTCAGCTTAAAACCATTAGGAATCTATTATTATAATTATGTGTATAGGGTCCCAATTAGTTAATTAAATATTTTAGGTAGTATTATCTACTCGTTGCAATGGTAGAAGAGACCTCTAGCCTAAGTCAGCTATCAAACTCAGCCTAAGCTTTCTATGTAGGGGCTAAAAAGCCAGTTCTTTTTTGGCCGCCAGCATATGAGTCATGTCGATTTTTATATGCATTGTCGACTATGACTATTTATATCATACATCGTTTGGCAACTATATTAAAGTATTAATTTAGTTCTTTATCAATTAGTTCCAAGGCTAAGCAAATTTCTTTTTGAGCCGAATTACGCCTAAATCATAATTAAATACGAGACGATAACATCCGCAGTTGTGCAGTTTTGGAGAGTTTGGGTGACGAGACCTCGATGGAAATAAGAAGAGAAAAGTTTAACGAAGCTGATACGGATAACGACGGATGGGTGACATACGACGAATTTTTAACGGTACATGGGTTTCAGTATGAAATATTAAGTTAATTCAAAGGTCCAATATGTTATAAGAGCAATTTTATATGAAATCGTAAATTTACTATGTATTACATCGCTTTCAGATGTAGGTATCATGTGTATTTTACATCCTACAGTTTGTCCTTAAAATCAATCTCTGAGATTAATATTATAATTATTTTGTAATACGAACGTGAAGTGGTTAACAAGGACATTGTATGGCGTCGAACCATTGATGACTTACTACCGAGCACGGGCTTCATACCGAGTAGGCCTAGAGTACATACATAAAATACTGCTTAATTATTTCTTGACTTCAAATCGACTTTCCTTAATCTTACTGCAAGTGGATAAATAGCGGCCAAAGCTAAACTGAACGGTCCCTCCTGTTAGAGGTAGCTGGGTAACATATCACTCAGTTAAATTATGACGGTACTTGATTAGCTTGCGGGGTTGTATTATCAGGTCGGTTGCGGGGCTGATATTCTAACCGCAACAAGCCTATAATTATTACCTAAAAACGACTATGAAGTTTTGCAGATAAGGTAAATGTACGCGTAGTTATAACAACTGGGAGCTCTACCTAGTGGTAGTAGTCTGTTGCAGATTTACACCAGTTGAGCCCTTCCCCTTATATCTACTGAAATGACCGCAATCTTTAACATAGGTATTTACCCAGATGATTTAGATGTAAGTACTCTTTAGTACTGTACGACTTGGGACCTATAGAGCACGTATAGATTAAGTATGCAAATAATTTCAGCCCTTTGATTAAAAATGTTTGTTTAATTTACAGTTAGTATACACGTTCAGCCCTCAAGAGGAAGACAAGCTTACGGGGCTTGCTCAACTCTGCAATGATGTGGCCGACAATATTCAGTTTGTCAGCAACCTGTCTGTAGGAGAACAACTAGAATATGGATTGTTTTAAATGACACTACAATGTTTTAAGTTAACATTCTTTATTTGTAACATGAATAAAAAGTATGACGTATCTTCAGAGTAGACAACTAATTTTGTGTATGTGTGCATCTTGCGAATGAGATCTATGTAGATTAGACGACGCATTCTAAGTATGCTCATAAAACTATTCTTATTAAATACACATTAATTTATGTTAATATCTTTGTCTGTTTTTTGATACATAATTGAAGTACCTAGGGATGTTTTAAAACGGAAGAGAATCATTAACTTAAGTTTTATAAGAAGACAAATTAACAAAATAATTTTCTCAATCTCCTTTAGGAAAACAGATTATATACTTGCGCACCAAGAATATACTTCCTCATACATTTCGATGGTATAGTTTCGCGTTAACAGAAAACACCAAAAGATAGGTAGGTTGTACCTAGCGGCTGGTCAATCTTTACCCAGCTCTTCTTAATTAATACCGAAGTGGTTTATCATCACTGATGGACTCTACGTCACTGAGCATGGCAACGCTCGGTTCGCAGGCGAGACACCGTGCTCCAGCGTCTCGCCAACACTCCGCGCAATACACGAAGGGACATTTCGCCGACGTGCAAGAGTACCAACCCTCTAGGTACAAAGGACCTGAAAGTAAAAATGTATCGAACAACATCCTGTTGTTTAGCTTGCTTAAAGTTACAAGCTAACGCCACGTGGTTTTCTTCATAAAAGATTATTACTTAAAACAATAAACAAGCCAGGACTGTCTCTTGTATTTTTGCACCAAATTTTCAATATCTCCTTATAAAATAGCAAAACAAGAAAACCACAAAAAATCTTATTTAAAGTAACCAAGTATTTGTTAAGGAATTATTTAATGATCTAACCAAAGCCTGAAACATGGAATAAACACAAACTCGTGTAAACGCGTTAATTAAACATTCCTATTATAGGTTGTATTACTTGTATTAAAATTACATCAAATTGAAAGTGCAAGTAGATCACCTTTCCTAGGCTCCGTATCGCCGCATATAAGGCACTGCATCCTTGCCATGGGAAGCACTGCCAACCAACCAAGAAACTGTGGGTATCTGATCCGTAGACTCAGCAGGTTCTCTCCAGAATGGTAGTGGGCGCGGACAGCCCTCACTGCCTTTCTGTGCAAAGTATTTTGCATTTTCATTCGCTTTTTTAAGATGTCATTGTATAGATGCAAGATACGCTGCTTCTCTCGATGTGGGTAGAAATAACTGCAGATTAACCTGGCAAGAGAAAAAATGTGGACACTTACATACTTATTACTATACCACCACCAGGTATACGTTCAAAATTTGTTTGAGAGCAAGCGTTTAATCTTTGGGGAATTTGACATTTTAATAATAGGGAAATTTTGGAAATTTATTAAAAAATATTACAACCTTCGTAGCCGCAAGGTGTACGGGTTAACGAACAACAGGAATAAAATCCACATATATCCGCCATATATCTTGAAGTAGAAAATGGCGGGCATAGCTCGAGGCTGCGGCAAACACACGTTGCTCTGTTGCTCATATATTCTATTGGGGTTGCGCAAGCCTTCGAAGATTTTTCGCATTATTTCTGCCAGAGTTCCCGTTCCTTCTACCTGCGTAATTATTCACATCGCTTGATAAATAAATTAAGAACTAACCTATTCCGATACGAAAGTGCGATTCGCGTTGTAATATCCCTAAAGATTATCCCTTTAAAAGATATCAGATATTGTCGAGAGTTCCCAATTTTTGGTTGAAATTTGTTAATAAGCTTTAATATTCTATAGGTTTAAGTGCATTTCCTACAGATTAAATAATATGTTGTAATAAGTATTCTATAAACTTGCCATCAAATCTTTTTATGGCTAGGTAGGTAGGTAAAGTTGGTGCGTTACAAAACCACGTTTCTTCAAAATAGTACCTTATCGATACAAAAACTTAAGAAATCATTTAAGGATTCTGTTTCTGCCGTTTGGCCTAAAAATAGGAAAACCATATTTATAGCTCACGTTATGAGCGAAGTTTATATAACGGAAAAAATTGCTTAACCTTTATTTGTAAATCGCCCATCTCTTTTTGAGGTTCTTGTCCAGCGTGTTGTCGAACTACGTCTAGAGCTTCATAGAACAAACGGTCCAGCATAACAAACGTGGTGGCCGTTATCATCTCTAACATCACCTTCAGGATCTGCGACAACAACTTGCTGCGCTCCGAGGGCATATACGACACTGAATGAACGTCCACATATTTGTTCCTTTCCATCTAGTAGCAATATTGAACAGTGATTAACGAATCTAAATTTAAAATGCTTTACATGGTAGGTACTTTTGATGTCATATACCTCTATATAGTATAGGCTGTGGTTTCAACTTATTTATGGTCCAATTTAGGTGTAACTGAGAGCCAATTATGGATTATCATTCTTTTTATCTATACATAAATATCACATCACTAGTAAATATTACTATTTACTGGTCTCTTCTTCTGACTAAGGAGGCCTAGAGTATACTCCAGCATGCTGCTCCAGTGCGGATTGGTGAAGGGAATAGTGGTCAACCCAAATGTCAGAAGTTTTTATGCTGCCCGAAAGACTCCGCGTACGGCTGTACGTCGCCGACGAGCACGGAAGCGTTTCCGATGTCCAATCATCCTACCGACCGTCCTCGCCATTGCGTGTTAATTAAAAGTATTTTTGTAATAGATAAATTGCATTTGCTTCCTTATTTATGCCGCCACCCTTAGCCCAACTACAGATTGATGTATATGGATTATTAGATTTCTATGAAAAAGTTCCATTACGCAAAAGGCAGAAAAGATCTGCAAACGAACTTTGTAATTGTTTTTCAATAACGTTCATACGGGGAATAGTAATAGGTGGCTACCAAAGTAAAAGAGTGTGCATTTATTTTTCTCATTATATACCTTTTTTAACGGCAATAGCGAATTTTTATCCTGACTCAATCTCCTGCGATCGATTTTCTTAAAATAACTGGTGATATAAATATTATTGTACTGTATATTGGTAAGGTACATGTCGTGATAGCTCTGCGCAACGTATGCTATACGAAGAAATAGTAACGCCAGACAAAGATTTACCACAGTAATTACTGATTGCATTATTTCGTATTTTTCCCCAAAATCGTGCAATACCCGTTGTCCTGTTTCTTTTGCATCCTACAAAAGATGAGAAGATTTGTTTTAATAGTCTCTAATTGTATCACCTAACATTAAAGATCCGCTTAACATTTTGCCTGCTTCTATTTTTTTTGTGACAATATTGTCTTCTATTAACAACTCGACAACAATATTGTTTTCTTATAAAAATTAGATATATGTTCAACATTTACTAACTTGAATATCATATAAGCCATGGTCATAATATATTTTATATTGTATTTTTATATCATTTGGATTCACCACAAATTCCTTTTTTATTCTTTTAAGAAACGTATATCCTTCCCCCAATCCTGGATCTACCTGGAACAAATAAACTAGCAGTTGAATTATACTTATTCCACATGGAATTCATTCAATATCCTCTATCCATCCACTGTGCCTAACTATATATAAAATTAATATACTATTACAGGACTGGTGACTATACAAGTACAGGAAGTAGGATGATTAATGGATCGGGTAAAAGAAATAAAGTACTAGCTCACCGACACTGCATCGAAAACACGTTAAGGTACCAACATGCAAGATTACTGTCGGAATTATATTGGGTGGTAGAATGCCTAGCGACCATATAGGAAATTAGCGCCGTAACGTTTAAGCTATATATACATAATATAGCATCACGAGCTGAGGAACCATAAATGGATATAGTCCCTTGTGCAGGGACGCATTCAGACGTGACTTCAGGTGTCACGTGAATTAGGTCGATAAATTAAGATGGGCTGTATTTTGTGACTCCGTTGAAATTCAATTCCTGGTTTTGCCAGCCCTCGCATTCTAAAATATTTCGCCCATCGGAGAAAGGTCCACGTAGAGATATTTTTTTACCTGATTCACTGTGACACATGCTGAACCATCTTCAAAATATGATAAGTTACAAACAATGGGCAGCTTCAGTGGTTCGCAAGTCGGAGTCAGTACATCTCCAAATAACATGATACAGCACTCATCATAGAGTAATGTAAATTGATTCATACAAGTGTACACAGCTTGAGAAAGTTGATGTTCACAGCGATATTGCACCTTCTTCAAAAACTGTTTTTGATATATTTCCTCTTCTTTATCATTTGCGTTATGGCTAGAACGACGTAAGTAGCTTTTACAAAATAATATAAATCTATCCTTTTTAACCAATATCATGTGTGTAATGGAACCTTCGTATTAATCAACCTTTGAATATCTATTGTTGGACATAGAAGTCCTTATTTGCGCCATTATGACAGTGTCGTGTTCCTTTTGTCGTGTGATTCACGCGTTTCAGCTGATGACCTGGAGAAACTGCTAGTGCATCAACAGTAAAACCCCACATCGGATCTGTATGTCATCGCTGGCAACACGCACTGATGAAACATCTTCATCTTGAGGCATTGAGGTGTTTTGGATGACAAGATATGACGCAATTTCACAAACGCAGCTCACCTGTACCTAACAGTTGGGTACCGGTAGCTACGGTAAAACCCAGGTTTTATAGCATCAACGTTTCCTCGTTCAGAACGATAAACCTGATGGCATGTCTTATCTACTACACCTAGAAGTCATTGTCAGGAACTCTCTATGAACTTCCCTTAACTCGGAATGAGCTAATCGGGTAGCAATACTCACCTGTACTTTCTCTCAATTTCAAAAGAGCGATGAGAGATTCGCAGCATGCAATCAATATAATCGTTTTCGATTTTAAACTTTTCGAGCTCCGATGAATCTTCAATTTCGGTCTGTATTGGTTCTATCACCTTTTGAATAGACCTGGAAAAGTAAGGAAATGTTTAACCTTACATTATATTAATATTATAAAAACGAAATTATCTCATTTCTATTATGCTTTTACGTCTAAATCACTGACAGATGAAAATGATTAGAAAGCCTAGGTTAGGTTAGCTTTATATGGCGAAAAAGCCATCACAAAGTAAATATCGGAGATGAACGTTTATATGGAAGTTCGTCATCTTCGAGTATAAAACCATAATATTTTGTACTTACACACTTGAAAATTAAATATTTCTACTAGTTAAAAAAAATATGAGTAGGTAAAGAATATACAAACCTGAAAGTGTCGATAAGCTCAGCTAGTTCCGAATTTAAACTCAGTAACGATGCTCTAAGAGGCCCAGCCATAACTGAATACTTTGTTTTTGATAGATTGTACGACAACTCAGTACTGCAAGCGTACACTCTCACCACCTCTTTGGCGTTTAGACCCATGTTTGTCACTGGACCTTTTCATAGAAAAGTTGATAGATTCTTTACGATTTACTTATTTGATTATATTTACATTTGATTATTACTTTATTATAGAATATTTCCATCCATAATCTTAATAAAATACTTCGCTACGTAGACATACCAATGATTGAATCCAAGAAAAAAAATTGTCTATACATTGGTGCATGTTTATCTCAGAAACGGCTGATCCAATTTAATCAGATTTAATAACAAACAATAGGTTGTTTGTCATTAAAAATCGTACGTCATAAACATCTTAAAAAAGATAGGATTTCAGATTCCGTTATATAGCCCTTAGCCGTACCGAAGTGAGTTCAGTTACTTGTACCCAAAATAGGGGTAATACCATTATGCGTAAAGTGCTTCCTACATAAAACTTTAAATTTCGTACCAGCCACTACGTAAATAAGTACCACGGCTTTTAGCACACCACGGCCCGGCTTCCCGCAGTACATAGGCAGAAGTAGGAGCGATATGCATCTGAATTGTACAGATGTCGCATTACCTAGACCTGAAACAAACACTCACATACGGATTCTGGATTTCCTGTGCATATGGCATATGAAATATTATTCTTCTACTATTATAAATTTGAAGTTTGGTTGTTTGGATTTCCTTCTCGCGCTAAATTTTGAACGCATTAAGATGAAACTTACAGATAAACCAGGAAATGAAAATAGGATAGAATTTATACCGGTTTTAGATACCCCTGGGATGATTTGGACATTTATAAGTTTAGATGTTTTTTGGTTTCGTAACGCCTTTTACATAATGATATGAACTGAAACTCACTGCTTAGCGTGCGCTCTGAAGCACGGAAGTTCCCACTGGAGATTTTTAGCGGTAGCCAAATTATTCGGCACACATACCGATAGTGCCAATCCTGACAGGATAGTTAATCGTTCAGAATGGTCATCCTGCTATCAGCGCTTACATGGAGTTGCTATTACGCAAATTAAAGATAGGGATATATATTTATATTGTGTATTTTAATTCAGTTATAAACTGTACTAACCCAGAAGAAAACTCAGCACCAAACAAATGTAGAATCCAATGTTTAAAGGGAATGGGATATTCTGTATGAAATACATATAATACAATTGCCCTAAAACAAAACCTCCCGTAAACGCTAGGATGCTCTTCAGACATCGACTTATGCACCGTGAAGACATTTTGTGGTATAACCATATATTATAAGGTACTCTTTGTGGTATAAATAGGATCATAAAACTATAACACGTAATTAAATAACATAGGTATATGTTACTTTCTGCAATTGACACTTAAATACCACAGAATAATAAGAATTTTTATAGTTCTTTGCTTTGTGCTGAAATACAATATTCTCTCTAAATGATAAAGTATAGATACTAATTATTATAATCTGTACAGATTACATAACTATAAGGTACTTAATTTTGTTCTTAAAATACCGAATATTTCCTTATATATTTTTTATTGGCTAACATTGTTTATAACATAAACTAGAACAGCGATTGGTAATAAATGAAGATAGTTAATCAGTATTTGCAGACAGATCCACTATACATATATAATAGTAACACATATATAATAATAATACTATAATAATAGTTTTTCCCACAACTACTTCAGTGTGGCACACTCTAATGGATGTAACACCCAAGCTACGTCAATGGACACACCATCGCCTCAAGCCATTTTTGAAAAAAGCAGCCCAAGTGCCAAGTTCTATTACCAAGTACCTCTGTACATGTAAAATCGGTTCGGTAGTAAGCGTGAAAAGGTCACAGATCGTCAGATAAGAGTTACTTTCACTTTTATAAGGATGTTTCCACCCATTAATGTCCCAGTATTGAGCACGGGTCTCTCCTCGTGATTGAGGACGCCGAGAGCGTACTCCACCACGCAGCTCCGGTGGGGACGCTATTCAACGAGTTTATGTCAGTTATTTTTGTATCACAAACGAACAAAATAAAAGGCGACGATCAGTTTATCAAATTTATTTTCATCCTTTTATATTAAGTAATTGTTTAGTAAATTTAATTAGTCTTATAAAATTCAATACATTTATTATGTATTATGAACATATTATTATGAGAAATGCCAATCTATCTGAAGCGCAGCAATCAACAGCACTATTTATACACAATAATAAATCCCGCTCAAAACATTCTACAAAGATGCTCCAACCCTTCGATATTCATAATATTGTAGTTTGGAACATCAACAAACAATAAATACTTAAATAAAAATAATTATAATTTATAATTGGGATTTGAAATATTGTGATAATAATAATAACGAAATCCGATAGTAAAATAGTTTGCAAAGATGATAAATCGGCTTCCATGGTCTGTGGGCTTGCGAAAGATCCCGCACCGCTGCACCGTAGGAAGAAAATGTACATTGCTAGTGCGGACGCGTTCATAGTGATACATAGGCAACGGTTACAAATTATATTGTAGACTTATCATTTATTTATTAACGTTTAAAAAAATTGCCTAGAATTTGAAGATTTATGGTAAATTGCCCTTCTTGGATGTATTGGTCTGCCGCGAACCCGATGGTAAATTCTGACATACCGTCTATAGAAAACCAACTCATACTAACTGGTACCTTCAAGCAGACTTCCATTGCCATCTCTTTCATCTGTCATCGGTGCCCAGGTCGCTTATCAACCGGGCCTTGGATTTGTGCGATTTCCAGCATGTAAACTCCGAACTGAACCATGTGAGACATGTGCTGGAGTCCAACGGCTATAAATGGAGACAAAGCCCTGAATTGATAGGTAATAATGTACATCAGAGACCGCTGAGCGTAGAACGGTTGCCAGTCTACTTGCCCTACGTCAAAGTTGTAACGGATAGGATAGGATACATTCTTAGATCGAAATATAACATAAGGACGTTCTTTCGTTCACCTACACAAGTGAGGAAGTTTCTACGTTCACAACATAAAGATCCATTCAACATACCAGGCATGTACATGGTACCTTGTGACTGTGGCCAGAATTACATCGAAGAAACAGGAAGGCACGTGACGACCAGAATTTCGGAACATATACGCAATATCAAGAAAATGGACAGCAGAGGATCAGCCATAGCCGAACACGCCCTTAATTTGGGCCCGACTCATTTCATTAGGTTTGATAAGCCTACCGTACTCACGAGGGAAAAGTACTTAGTACCACGCAAGATAAGGAAAGCCATTGAAATAAGTCGCCGCCCGAATTATAATCGAGACATTGGGTGGAATGTTCTTCAAGCCTAGAAACCAATTCTTCGAATTGTTTCAGGAACCTGCTTGCCGGACGTCACGGAACTGGACACTGTTAGCGTAGTATATACACAAACTGGTGCCTGGCAACATGCTGGTGACATATCCGACTACCATCGCTGAGCGCAAGGGCGCGGCGCGCCCTGGAACGTAGTCGTAAGCGCGCTGTCGTCGCAGACGACTCCTGATGAAGGACCTCAGACAGGTCCGAAATTAGTCAGCCGTTTATTATAATAATCAACAAGCCAATACTTTGAGATGGGAATATTATCACACTGAATGACAAAATTAACAAAATCGGGAAATCAAAAAATGCTACAAGATTTTATATTATACATACGACGATAATAATATAGAAAATACTTAACATCAACAAATTAAATTCATAGACTTTCAAACTTTATAAAATCACGACAGTCTCAAGCGGGATTATTAATTTCAACTAACATGTAACCAAATAATATAATTATACAGCACGAACAGAAAACATGTAGTACTTATATTTAGAATCATCTAGAAATGAGACGCGTACCATACCAGTCGACGTGAAAACAGATTATCAAATATCTGTTATCGAATATAATCGATTTTAAGGAACAATAAATTATCACAAGATTTTTGTCTTTAAGTTATCAGCAATGGTGACATACAATACTTATCGCCACCATATACTTTAACATATTAGTTACATTAGTCCCAAACATGATTCTATTTTCGAAAATAAATTTTTGGCATCGACTTTCATTCCTTTCCGTTTCTCATTTTTTGTTACTTACGTCCACATCTTAGATACGTCTCGTTCTCATTTCTAGACCGTTGGTGTGTTGAAGCGGATCGTTGTGCCAGGGCATCAGGAAGTCTAGGCGAGCGCAGTGGGCGCGGGCGGCTCATCGGGTTCCGTCGTGTCCGTCACCATGGGTTCCTCCTCCTCCGGGATCTCCAGGATCTTAGGTCCATACAGCAATAAGTACGCGCAGTGCCAATCGCCTGTAATATACGTTTGTACACATTTTATTAACATTATTATTTCCTATTTTTGTTTTAGCTTGTGTAATCAGAAATGCCATGCTTTAGCTCGTATCTCTTATCGTTGGGTTAGTTAGTTCCCGTCGACATCTGTGACAAAATCATATCTCATATCATACATAGTTTTATACCTTACTATTTTTTATACTATTATTAGACTCCGCTTATTCTCCTACATTACGAATTTAATACATTTTCGATTGCTATTTAGGAAATGTACACATTTACTAGGAAATACGTTTATTACGAAATACATCATACATTTCCTATTTACTTTAGAAATTCTATATTTTTCCTAGGTAATGTATACAATAACGGATATCATACATTTCCGATAAAATAAACATTAATACCTAATGTAAAGCCACATATATTCATCGACAGATAATTCAAGTGTACACAATATACGATACCTCCTCCACTTAGCTTCAAGACCTCCTCCTCCGGCACGGGCGCGACGCTCTCGTCGTCGCAGCGTAGCCAGGTGTCCCCGCGCGCCACCCATGCCACGTAGTGCCCCGACGAGGACGACCGGCCGCGGTGAGTCAGCACCGCCTGCAGCCGGTAGTACCCGCTGTTGTTGCTGCCCACGTCTGGACAATTATACACAAATATCGTTGGAAAACTCACACATGGCCATCTGACCCTAAACTAAGCATTAACTTGTACTATGGTGATCAGAAAACTGATAAACATAA
The DNA here is from genome assembly GCA_018249125.1 of Asbolis capucinus. NCBI lineage: Eukaryota > Metazoa > Arthropoda > Insecta > Lepidoptera > Hesperiidae > Asbolis > Asbolis capucinus. Next base: position 12,313 of record DWJZ01000332.1, read on the forward strand.
ATAAATATTTTTAAATACATACTTATATAATAAATTTTTAAATATCAGATAATCTGTGTAATGAAAGCTGAAGCGGTGATTTTTAATATTGGCAACATTTTAATTTTATATAAAATAATTTTCATCCATCTGTTGTATATGTGAAATTACACACAGATACAGCAGTATGTTATGACAGCTACAAATGTGAAAATTATTTTTGCTCGAGGATCCAAGAAGAATTCTTCTACTGGATTTTACTCCTTGCTTATTCCTGCATCAACACTTCCTATCAAATAAATTCGGTAGATAGAGTAATACAAACTTACCATTTTCAAACCAATATGGCAAAATAGTCTTTCTTCTGGTATCCTTTTTACTATCACCGTGACTTTTGTTTTTTGAACTGAGCGAAGACTCAATTGATGCATCTTCCAATTCCTGTGATGAAACAAATTTAAACCTTATTGTTCTATAAATAACTATGAATTCACAGTAATTCAGAACCTTTTTAAATACAATTTTTTTAGTCATTTAGAGAGTATTAGAAAAAATTCAAGAAGAAAGATGAATAAAATTTATAAGTTCTCAGATGTGGCGTGACTAAGAGAAAATTAATTGATGTTAAAATAAATTATTTGGGCCAACCTTTAAAAGCAATAAATGTATTTAGTTGCAAAACGATTAACCTTTCTTAAAACGAAATAAAGAATAATTTACCTTGAACTTAGTCCTCATAGGCGTGAGTCGCTCTTGCAGCTCGGGCGAGCACAGCTCATACACATCCAGCTCTAGCGGAAACTTCACGTCTTTTAAGATCTTTGCATTGATCGACTCCTTCTCTTTGTAATAGAAACGAACGAATTGGACCGTTAAGTATGCTGGCAGGCGGCTTATTTTACTCTGAAATACAATAATATTTGTATAGTTTAAAATTGAATCGGGGTAAGAAAGTTTAGGCATTATTCGCTTCATATTTGAACATAAAATTATTACAAGTTATCAGCATAAAGCAAATATCATATACATTTTTGGATTCTATCCAACATGTTAATGACAGATTCTTTACTGGAAACATTTATGTAGGTTGGGGTAAGAAAGCAAAAGTATCACTCACTGTTTTAGTGTAAACCGCATCTCTACCCAATGTTTCTGACATTTTTGTGATTTGCTCTGCCATTTTCTGCAAAATATAAATTTAAAAAATCTTAGAATATACATTCATTTCCTTAGAACATGGGTCGGCAAACCGCGCCCTGCGAGACTCATGTGTCCTGCAGGCCACTGCCGTGTGGGTTGCGCAGACTCGATTTACACGACACAACTCTGCGTTTCTTGTGATCCTCCCGACGAACATGAAATGTGCCAGTACCAAATTCCTTGATAACATTTGCGGCCCTCTTGTAAAAAAAGGTTGCTGACCCGTGCCTTAGAATCTATACTAATAATAAAACTATAACAGGATCAATTCTGTACATTAACTATTTTTTGAAAATTTTAATGCATACGTTGTTTTGGATATAGAGACCAAAACATTTTTTTTGGGTCTATTGTCTGTCTGTGGGAGCTTCACGCAAAAACCACTGGACAGATTTAGATGAAACTTGGCATAGTCATAATTTAAAACCCGAGAATGGTAATAAGATATGTTTTATCCCAGTAAGTGTCTTAGTTCTCACAGGATAACAGGTTAAAATTAGTATGGCAACTCTGAATTCACTGGACAAGGCTTATCCCGACGCGAAGCGAGGGTAAATACTAGTATAACATAATATTTGTACCATCCGACTAACGTCTATGGCAATAATTTTTAAATAAATACCGCCTACACCAAGGATGAGGCGCATGCGGCCCTTTGAGCATTTTTGAATTAGATTTTTTATGCTTGGAAGGTCCTAACATTTTATCAAAACATAAAATAATACAACATAAAAAAGCATTATGATACAAAAATTAAGCAAATATATAAAAACTTTACATAGTAACTCTAAAATGTTAAGTAGATTTGATTAGGTATAAATAATGCTAATCTAGCAAAATTCAATTTAAAATTTGCCCTTTAATTCAAAAGGTTGTTCACCCCTAGCCTATACCATAATAGAAACTAGATGATAGTCTGAAATGCTGAGCCCTGCTTTACTGCCCCTGGTGACACCAAATACTGTTGCCCATTACATACATGTTGAACATTACGCTACATTGTGGCACAGGAAGTTGGATCACCCTATTGGAATTTTTGCTTTTAATCCCATATAAATACGGAACATGACAGGCGAAGCTCAGGGGACCCGTCCCCAGCCATTAGTTTGTTGGAGTAATAAAATCAAGTGAGGACTAACCGATCGCAGTCCAGACTGCAGATACTTGACGTCCTGCGATATGAAGCAGGAGAGCTGCAGGAAGGTCTCGGTGCTGCGTGAAGGCGGCTCCTCTGCCTCGCTGCACACCAGCTCTACGTCCAGCGTGCCGCCGAAGTACTGCTCGATCACTGACTTGCTGAAAATAATTAAATATAATGTGTGCTTCTATAAAACTTTTTAATATGTCTCACTCGCATTGAACTTTAGAATGTGAAGATTCAATAGGAATTTTAATAGGTATTATACGATTACCAATAACATAATTTGTTTGATGAAGGTTTCCTGATATGTGTAATTTTTTACGCCAACTGAGATTGTGGAAGACGTACAATAGTAGTAAGAATATTTATTATAATGATTGTAACAGAATACATTCAATATGAAGTTGCCATAGGAATATAGATCCGAGCAGCATAAAGCCAACCTTCAGATTTATTCTAAGTTTATAATAAAAGTAGCATCAAACCGAAGGTTTGGTCTCGATTTCAGATTTGACTAGTTACAGCTTCAGTACTTGGCCAAAACCGAAGCCAAAACTCAGCGTTCCTCAATTTACGTTACTCTAATGTCTCTTCACTATTACCTGTCAGGAGCAGGAGTCATAGGTAGTCTCATGCACAGCGCACGGACTATCTCAGACCAACACTCAGAAGCGTCCTGCTGCGCGAGCTGCCCGCCAGCGCCGCGCTCGGCGAGCCGCGGGGCCGCCGCGTGCAGCGCCTGCAGGAGCCGCGCCGCTGCCGCCGCGCACGCGCCCGTGCCGCCGCCCTCCAGCGCGACCATTGTCTCACTCAGCGCGGCTGTTAGACCACCCGCCGTACCTCCACCAGATGCTGTATTAACAATTCATAAAACACATTTAGTTTTTATTACCCTTTGTTTTATTACTTATAGAACATTAATAATTTAGATTATAGTTTTAGTATATTATTCTACTAATGTACTTTAATAGTCAGGAAACAAGTATTGTGGTGTAGCAAATAGAAGGCATTGGCCTTGTTACAGCAATAATTTATATTTCAGCCAAAATTATGACAACCATTTTACATACTAGATCATTATCAATTAATTAAAAGTAAATTAATGGAGTTGAATACATCTTCATATACATATATATTTAATACTACTTTATAATGTACAATAGGTATGTATATCAAGTAATTATTAAATACAATTAAAACAGTGGGATACTTACACCTATCGTAATTAAGGAGAGCATTTCTTAATTCAGGCACTGTCTTAAGGCACTGCACTGTGGCATTCATGTAACAAGTGTTCCCCAAGTTGATCAAACCTTCTGGCATATCCAACTGAAAATATTTACTATTCAATGTAATATTGGACTAGATAAAATCTATAACTGTTAATTTACATTCATAAAATGAAGTGGTGGCCTAATGGTTTAAAAGCTAGTCTCCAATTTAGAAGGGTCCATTTTTAATCATTTCTTATTTTCAAAAGTGTTATATTATGCTATATGGTTACAAAATAATTTTCACTGTTTCAGCAAACAGCATCATGAAGAAACCTATACTTCCAGAATTCCCCATAAAGCTCTCAAAAGTGTGTGAAGTCTACCAATACACACATGGCCAGTTAGTAGACTATGGCTTGTACCCCCACATAAGTGGAGATCCGGCAGCTAATTTGGCTGCGCAAGGAAATTGAAGTTACAAACCATTGCAATATCTTTGTCAACAATGGTAATAATAATGATTTTCATTAAAAACAACAAATGAAACTTACTGCTGTGGCCAACTCTGCCTCATTCATATCCTCCACAAATCTGGTCTGTTCCACTGGCGCTGCAGGCACATCCTCTTCCTTGCTTCCCATCACCAGCACCAGTGCATTCTATTGGACATATAACCAAATCATATCATAACTATACCCATTACTTGTTGTCATTTAATATATTTTTTCAAAAAACTAAATAGTTGACTGTTGAAATTGACTAGATTAGTTGTGCAATCTAGTGTAAAACATAACAATTAACTGCCATGAAGAACCAAAATAAATGTATACTTTGAAATACAAACATCAGTGAAACCTGTTCCTTTAACATTTCCCACAATTACAAAAAACATATATTTTTTAAAAAGAAACCTTTATTAATTGTTAATATGTACATAGTTTATATGCAAATGGTATATAAAAAAATGTGGTATTGGTTTGGCACTGTTAATCAGCCATATTAACTTAAATTAAAATATATGTTTATTTACACTTATATTTCAATATAAAATTTTATCTAAACTTACATTGGTCAGTTTAAAATTAGCCCAGTTGTCATCTCTCAAGGTGACTCCTTTACACACAACTTTTTGGCGTTCTGGCTGTACACCAGTGAGAGCAAATATTTGTGCCTTGAACAATACTGGATCATCATCGGTGTTCACCTCCACGTCTGGATATACTTCCTTGCCCCACTTTACTTTTACTGTTGAAAATATAAACTTTTACGTACATACTGATACTGATTCCCTGCGTTGCAATTCAACAACATAAGAAACTACATGAACATCATTGGTATTGTGTGTCAATAATGGCTATTCAGTGATATTTAATCATAGGGCAAGCCAATAATTATAGGTTTAATTTTTTTTAAACCTACATATATAACTACAATGTGTATATCAACTTGTTAATTAGGACATCAAAACAGTTAAAACCGAACGAAATATTTATTTTGAACAATTTATTTTTAGTGCAACACAATCTACTTTATTCATTTATATTCATACCGACGCTGTTGAATGCGCATAAAATAAAAATAGGATACATACTAGTCACAAAAAGTAGTAGCATTGCGAAACAAATTAAAAACAAGAATACCGGCTATGGCGACGACCGCATCCTTGACATGTATTGTAAAATATTTATATGATGAATCTTAAAAAATGCACAACAGTTCTCAAAAATTACAAAAGTTAGTACAGACATGTAGTTACTAATTAGAATAAGTATTATAAGTAATTTTTCCACCAAAACTAGACAACAAAACGTATTTCTAACCTAAAACTGTAAGGATGATTTAGCAATTTCTAAGTTTCATTAGCAAATCAAACTCACCTGAAACTTTAGGCATTGTAAGTACTTTTGTTTATGTTATCTATAGGTGACAAATAGAAACTTTGGTCACACAGGTTTTAGAAATTATCCAATTTAACCAACGAATCGTCGAATCACTTTAGTACTATTGTGTTGAAATGTGTCTAGTTGTTGAACTAGACTGAATTTGACGTATGACAAATAGCAATTGACAGGTGATACCAATGACTGCGCAAACTTGACTTCTGTTCAACAAATCTCATTGGCAAGTTGGCAACAACTCAAAATAAATCTTACTACCACAGACAGATAAAGGGAGAGTTAGAAATCAAATCTCCGATAGTTTTTTCTATCTACGCCATAGACGTAGTATTCCTAGAGTAAATCATAGACGTAGTTACGACGTCATGTAGTAAACTACGTCTATGCTTAATAACCTTTCGGCTATAGATGATTCAAACACAGAGTACTCTGAGTACTTAAACTCTACGTCGAAATTTGAAAGTACGTACGATCTACCCGACATTAATTTCCTTTTTACCTTATCAATTAATTAATCAATATCTAACAACTATCAAAGTCAACGTCTGTTTTCTTGTAGATTTTTATTATTTTAAGGAATTCTAGCTTTCATTCCTAAATATTTTGGATACAATTTTTACTTGTGTTCTTGTTATGGATTTATGTTTCTTCGATTGGCCTGTTAAGCTAGATAGTGAATCTGACTGCTAGTTTGGAAGTCATGGGTTCGATCCGCAATCAGAACAAAATTTTCTATGATGAGCAGAAATAAGGAATTTCTGTTCGTCCCATTTACAAAATCAAACAATTCAAATGCGATAAACTCTTTTCTAAATTCAGTTCAGTTAAATTGTGAGCAGCGTGCGTCAGAAGGTAAAGATTCCGACACGATTAGACATATGTATAGCTTTATATATTTCGACCGAATTCAAGCGGGTAATTAAGAGTATAGTCATTTTAACAAAAATGTTCCAACGCATAATTTGTTTACCCGTGGATTTGACTGTTGGTTAGTATTTTGTTGAAGGTTGCAGTTGTTTTCAAGCGATAGCTTCTACAGCGCTTTAACAATAACTAGGCTGTTAAACATACGATTCAAAACCGCATCGTTAAAAGTAGTACACCTTGCAACGTTGTTAGGCAACAATTACGAATAGTTAAACACGGCGGATGACAATCATTTTGTTCGTATTTATTTTTTAGCTGATTACATCTTGTTATTTCCCTATGAAAACGAATTCCTTTGAATTTCGGGGGTGTTTTGCGAATAATGAATATGTAGTAACACAATGACGTATTTTAAAGTTACTAACACTTAGATTTGCTCAAAAATGTCGGAAATCATACGCGCCCAAGAGCTAAGCTAACAGGCGACTAAGTGACGTCTCTATGCAGTGCATAGAATTGACTTCTAAACAACAGAACACATCAGTGATATGGGGTGTCTTCTGTAGTACGTTAGTACATAATATGGTATTTAAAAACAGGTATCTCCTCAGTTCTCTGCTTACGCACTAAATACCCTTTCCATTTCCTGCACTGTGTTTTTGCTCCATCTCGTCATATTTGTCAAGCAGGTATGGAGGTAGCAGGTATTTGGTATGGAGGTTAAATTCGAATGGAAGAAAAACCGGCCAAGTGCATGACAAGTTACTCATGATGTAGTTCCGTAATTCAAGATCTCCACTTACAATGTGAGGGGTACAGGCCACATTTCACCAGGTTGGCACAGTGCGGTTTTGTGGACTTCCCACACCATTGAGACCCGTTATTGCAAACTCTTAGGAGTGCAGGTTTCACGATGTTGATTCACCGTAGCAAGTGATAACCAACTCTATTTCTACGGAACCCTAACAAGTAGCTGCCTTAAATTTATTTTAGGTTTCCATGATTAAAAAAGTTAGTTTATTTATTACTATTATTATTTTTTATCCCTACACTATACCGCCAGTAGCAGTAGATAATTACTTCATGCATACCAATTAGTATAACTGTGCTGGGCCATTAACAAATTGAAGCCGAAGTACTACTAAAACCCGTCCTTACTTTTCTTCAGTGAACATGTAACTATGTCCAAGACTAATCTAAATATTATGCATCCTACTTATCCTTCCAGTGCGTACAATTCGTTTACCGGGGTAAAAAGGAGCTATTTCTAAGGAAGAGCTCGCGGTCTCTACCTATTCATAAAACATGGCAAGCACTATTAATGAGCGATTTGGAGGCACGTACACAAATATATTTTTTAGGTATTAAACTTTTATATCGATAATTAAATGGTGCACAAATCCGTAATAAAATTAACCGAATCTTCAATTTTAAGTTTATCACATTTACATAAGATTTCTAACTTCTAAATCAAATCCCACGTTACGAATCTTAATTAATACAAAATCAATTTTTCGCTAGCACGCTATTTGCCGTAATTGACTTTTAATTGCTCACATGAGCGTCAAGAGGTGGAAGAATATCGCACTCTGACGTATGGCGTTAGTAGGCTTTTCTCCGATAGTTAACATTCATTACTAAATTTCCCACACTAAAGTAGACATTTGTTCTTTTTATACATTATAGGTTACGTAGATTTCAGTAACCACATCATCTGGTTTTGTATAAAAAATTTAATTATTGCTACTTTCAATCAAGGAAAAATATACATAGTAGAGTCGAATTGAGTACCACAAAAAGTTTGGAGTCCATAAATCAGCGGCAAAAGGAAAATATTTCCTCCTTCCTCCTAATAATAAATATTGTCTTGTTATATCTAAGATATTACGTAGTTTATTGTTATAATTAAATTATTATTATTTCTTTTTGGGTTACGGATCCCTAAAACCGAATAAGTGTTAAAAGCAACTTTTAAGTCATGATTGAGTCGCTCCTGGATACATCAGATTGTCACACGGTCATACCACCGTGACTAATAAGATTTGAGACACCAAAGTCCGAATATTATTAGTTGTTCTACATGTTTCTACGGCTGATCAACAAAAAAAGGAATAATACAACATCATAACATAATGAGTGTGTAATAATCCAGACCAGAATGAGAATACGTATACGACAAGCCCTGGCGCACGTTCGATGAACTTTCCCGCGAAGCCTGCGCACGCGCAGACGCAGCGCGTTCACCGCCGCAACGCCAGTCTCTACGTGAACTCCGTAAAAAACGTACGTCAAATCCACTGAACTTATCACCGCGAAAAGATTCTCACCACGAAATCAGTAAATCTGTTTCTGAAGTGAGTGCTTCATCAATTTGTGCATTGTGAAATCGCGTGGTGTGTTGTGTTGGGAGTCTTCAACGAGCATTAAAAAGCCATTTCTTGCGGAATGGTAATCCACCTTGCCAGAGTACTACAACAGCCGGAGCTTACTGTGAGTTTTAGTGCTTTGAGTTTGCAAGCTTTTGTGGTTATACATTATTTGTGATTGAGGTTGAGGGGACCGTTGGGTTAAAGAGATTAGTGTATTCTTCGGCGGCCGGATAAGAAAAGTAAAAATATATATATTTTTCCCACTAATCTAATGCAAAGTAATGTACCTTTTAGTTGTCTAATACCGATTTACAGTCAGAATTTTTAAGGAACAACGTAATCTAAGAAGAAGATAAACTATAATGAAAATGCAAGCGTCTTTTTATATCTACAAATAAAGCTTTCGGTCACGGTCATCACGAAAAATAACGTTGCACCATTTATTGTATGTACTTACTTGGTAGGTGTTTCTATTTTCTTCATAAAAAAAACAGGTAATAAAAATGTGTAGGTGATGAATGATTTTCATTTTTTTAAAGAAAGTTTCTTCTTGTTGTAACCTGAGGCTAGAGCCTCAAATTTTCCCTACCTATAATATTATTAAATAGGTTAGTTAAGCCAATAACAGCCATATTATCAACTGTTTATAAACTAATAATTTTTTGTTCTTGCGTCGGACGACTTTAGGATTTAGGTCGTCGAGGAATTTTGTAGAGACGTTTAGCAGGAAGAAAAGATTGTGCCGTGAATAATAATTTAGTTAGGAGGAGTAAACGTTTTAAATGTTGGTAGCGACGTAGTGTGAGCTATTTGATTAGAATATATTAAAAGCTATTAGGCATTTGCAGGTGCCATTATTCGCTGAGATGTTTTTGCACCGATGTGAAGAATTTATAATGGGATCGGAGGATCTTCTACCTGCTGCTAATGGATTGTGACTTGGACGAAAAGAAACAAATTATTTTGTATTTTACTTAAATTGTTTATGGTTCGTTACCTTTAGACTTCAATATCTTCAAAAATATAAACAACGTCCATAAGTGCGAGTTGAACATGAAGGACTTTGTACCTTAGGAGTGCTTAGGGGATGATTTAGAACCTCCGTAACTACTATTTAACAGGATAAAAAGTTGCTCCTTTAATATTTTTGATATTTTATTTTCTCCCTTAACCTTTTATCCATTTATTTCACTTTCATTGTGTTATATACATAACGACCTTCATTGTTTACTTTTTCGTTTTTGTATTTTTATTAGTTTTTTATTACTTATTGTCGAAGACCCGAATATCCTTAACAGACTAACGCACGGACACCGTTGAAATATTAATAGCCACCATTATTGATGTCTTTAGATACAGATTAATAAAAAAAATAAAACTTGTCTTAAATACCACTGAGATGTAAATGTAGGTGATAAATAAGTTACCTTTTTTATAATATATAACGTGAAACTGGATTTAGTCTAGAATGGCTGATATTATAAGGTTTCTTTTTAAAATAAAAAGTTCCTTTCGGTTCACTTTCAAATTTATTTCTGATATATTTCTACAATTGTGCATTTCACGTTGGGACATTCCTGTTTCTAATTATTTCATTCTTATAAGAGTTCAATAATTGCAATATGTATAGTTCATTACTGAGTTGGTCACAACATTGAATCAGAGGCTGACGTTCAACCCAATCGCCGCCATTAAATTATAAACTTCGGTATACTAATAAATTTAAAAAAGTGGGTACATACATATCTATATTAAGTACATACATATATGTTTATGTATGGTAGAGCTTTCGTTTCTATGAGCAAAGGACATTTTTCCATTAGGCCTTAGAGTCATTAGTGTTGGCTCACATCGCAAAGCACGCGACTACAAAAAGCTACTTATAAAATAATGTGGCACTAAATGACCAACGGCTACTCGTACTATCCAATTGCCTGGCCTTCATTGCACGGCTATCTCTCTATAATATTGCAAGATTGTAACCTCTTTACTAGCTTATTACACATTGCAGCCTGTCTTCATAAAATGCGTTATTATAAAGTAAATCTTTTTTAGGGATCTATAATTTCGGGAAATCTTTTAGTTCAGCTATGTCTGCCTGTCCCTACTCTAGCGAAGTGACTCTTGGTACCTACTTACTAGAAACCTGTAATTTGCCATATATATACATACATATCATGAAAAATATTTTATGTTCCCTACTTACTGCACATCAAACTGGTCTTTAAATTTAGAAGATATATCTCTGTAAAGTGATTTAGTAGTACACAATTATTCACATTGAACAAAAGCTTGTACAGTTAATAAAAATCCATACTGTCGTGTAAACAAGGTTTAAAAACTGTAAACCTATTTGACGTTTCTGCTTTCCATGCACCATAAAATATGAACAAGTGTCCTCATTCCGGTACCGAAGGACGCGCCTCACCACTCCACCTGCTCGAGCCGACAATTGTTTCCTCCCCAACCAGTTCCGTAATTAACAGGTTAAGCTTGGCAAAACGGTAATTACTGCGGACTCGATAACATTTCCCTTATTAACCCTGACAGTACACAGAACTCTAAATTGTTTGAACCCCGTACTCTTCTTACAATGGCGACATAATCTATGCAAGACTGTACTCGGTAGAAATTTCATCTGGAATTGTTACCATACAAACTTGTTAAGTGTGCGTTAAGTTGCGCTTGTTATACTCTGATATCAAAAAGTTGGTCAAATGAGGCGGGAAGAGAAAAGGGAGTCGGCAGTGTTTTGATAAAGATTTATGATTGATCAAAAAAATTCAGTACACCACGCGATGCTTAATATACTTTGATCAATTTGACTAATATTGACAGAAAATGGCATTAGATGTGGAAGCGCGTAAGCGAGAGCCGAGACCGTGATAAGTCGTCTAAAATTGCGGCATATCACAACTATTCTAATATCGTTTGACCCATTGGATTGATGTGTTTCCGGAAGGAGTTCGGAATAGATGCGGGTTCTAGAAGGTAATGTCACGAAAGGTGAAACATCGTCGTGAGAGAGACGCGCCATTCGATGCACAATAGCAGTGCTTACGGCAATCGATCGATTACAGTTTACACTACCCGCAAGCCCGGCAATGCAATGCAAGTGTCAACACAACGTGTAGGGTACTCTTGAATTGTTTTTCTAAGAAAAAATACTATTTTAACGACAAGTCTTGTACCTACTTGGAGCAATAATATACATAAGTATACATGCATTAAACAAGCAAACTCTGTGCTCTTTTAATTAAAAATATGACGTGAACACCACACGTACCAACTTATTTCCAACCCTAATTGATAAAAAAGAAATAACTATTAGTTCTAGCAATTTTAAATTGTGACCTGGGAGGAAGGATAGAGGGGATGGAAACTTTTTAACTCGGTTGTAGTCGCGCGAACAAGCTAGTAACTAATACATACATAACTAGAAACTGCCCTCGCTTCGCTTCGGAATAAACAGTTATCTGAAAACTGTAACAGTTAGACGTGCACTATCACGGATTTATTTGTAGTTATTGATATCCTCTATAAAACTGTAGTGCATAACCTTGCTCTATTGTCAATGATTTTCGAAATTTACGCGATATAAGGAATTTTTTGGTATTTTTTTCACGCGTGGAGATACATTGTTGAAATTTTCACGTGGATCCCTATTTTATCACCTATTAAATATAGCCTATGTTCGTCAGGGATAATGTAGGATTCTAGTGGTAAAAGATTTTTTAAAATCGGTATAATAGTTTCGGAGCCTGTCAAACAAACAAACAATCAAATCTTTTCTCTTTATAATATTAGTGTAATAAAAGTGTGATAATTTATGTTTGATTTATTTTTACTTATTGACAAATACAAATAAATACCATTGGAGTGTCTGTTTGTAATATTAAAACAACCGTTGGTTACTAAATGCGTTTGTATGTATACATATATAACGTAATAACATTGTTTACAATATTTGTATCGTCTGTCTATTAGTCTCTTTGTTCCGGCTAAACTCTGCAACCAAAATTGACGGGACTTTCACTGGCAGATAGCTGATTAAAAAGAGTATCTTAGGCTAGTTCTACTCTACATAGAACTAGAACTATGAAATAAATAAAAAATAGCATAGGTATACGCGAAAATAAGTAATACAGAACAATACAGAATTAATAACTGCTAGTATTAGCTGCAAAGTGAACAATAGGTTCTTTATTAATTTCCTTGTGGCTGAAGTCAGGGGCACTAACTTGTTTTTTATATTTCTGTGGATACTTCTAGCGTTACGGTCACGGTTCACGGTCACAGCGTGGTATCTCACACATCATTCCTTAAATCCCTCATTTTATTGTCCAAACTGTATACACAAAGTTCAACGATTCCTTTATTTGCGAATTATTTCAATCGACATTATGGTAACACCGAAAACATTTCCTATACCTAAGTCGTTAGTAAAGTCATACCAGGCTTGTAACTATCATCATTGCAACTCATAATTGTCCTTATACTGGACTCGGGTCTCCACTCACAATGTGAGGTGTACAGACTAAAGTCAACACTTGCCATATGCGAATTGTTGGCGTTCGTATACCTTCGAGAATTTTACGGAAAATTCTTAGGAGGGCAGCTTTGAATATAACTTTGAAAATGAGAGGTGCACGGAGTAGTATTTGAACCCATGATTTCTAGTTCGAGAGATCAATGTTTAAATCACTAAGCTATCGCTGCTTTTTCGATTTTTATCGTAAATATAAGCCCAACTATAAAAGGCATAAAAGCGTACATTTATAAACTTTCCGCCTGTCAAGCAACTAGACTTATAACTAACCAGTAATCTCACGTAAACTTAAAAGTTAACGTAACTTAATTAAGTGGTAAAATAACGACGCAATATTTTTATGGTGCGCCACGCGCGGTATTATATAAAAACCGCGGAAACAATTGAATGGCATGAGAATTCCGCGGAAGCTAAATCTTATTTTATCGGCTAGCTAGATTTGTGAGGTAAAAGTGGAACATTGGATCCCTCTATAATTTTAAGTCGTTCTCTTTTGTTCGCGATTTTAGAAGCTATATTCTACATAAGAAAGAAAAATACTGTTTAGAAAGTGTAGTTTCCTTATGAGCTGAATATAATTTTACGATTAATTTAATTATTACGATGTTAACGGCAATCAATGTGGGCGTCTTCAAGAAAATAGTGATCAGACTGCTTTGATTTTTATATAATGAACTTTGCCAACTTGGTACTTACTACATAGCTACTTATCTTTGTGGTATTGTAGTCAAGCATTACCTTATAATCCTACTTTCTACTAATATCATAAATTCCAAAGTTTGTCAGGATGGATGGATGGAAGACTGTATGCATGGAATTGATATTATTAGGAGGACGGATCCTCCTTCATCGAACAACACGGCGTACAGCGGGTATCCATCCATATTTATGTCGTGAACATCCCAACTGTCCGAACCTCACGTCTTTCTTTATCCGTACAGCACAAGAATGGAATAACCCGCCAGCGTCGGTGTTCCCGCCCACGTATGATGTAGGAGCCTATAAGAGAAGACATTACTCCTTCACGCAAAAATTAATGAACGAATTTGAATGAAATCCATCCCTGTGGATTATAGTCTAGAATAACACTATTGTTACTTTTTATTAATCAACATAGGATGCGGGCAGAGCCGCGATCGAAGCGTAGTCCTCGACTAGCCGACTGCCGGCAGCTTCTAATAGAATCACCCTTGCTGCAGTCGGGGGCAACTATCACACTTGAAATTCTCATGATGCGGTCGCGTTTGACCACAACATACGGCGGTGTTCAACCACAAAACTACTGCTTTGAAGCTGCTTCACTTATTGTATTTGTTGATACAATAGCTATAAAGTGTTGCGGCCGGCAAAGAACAAGCGATGAGGAGCTGCTTCAAGCTACGCTGCGGCGCTATGACGCGACGAGTATACGAACCGCCAAGCTCTAGTTATGTATCACAAACGTCTATTAAAACAGTATGCAAAACAGGGATTGCTTGCATTGATGGCTTGGAACAGCCCGCATCAGGGACCCGACCCGCACCGATTCCAATCGGGATATACAGCAATAAGTCCTTAAACGGTATACTCTCTCTAATGCCGCAATTTCGCTAATTATATTAATGTGTGACATCATTGTTTTGTTAACAAAGTTAAGGAACAATTTGAAGTAAAAATTTGTACCCAGTGTGAAGACTAGGCCAAGACTGGCAAAGGCCAGAACGTCGCTTTTAGGACAAACGTGATCTAATCTAACTTTTGTAGTAGGCAGTTCATGGATATAGTAAGCATCATATGTTTTGAGCACAGATGAACTAAGTAGGGGATAACATACTATTACGCTGCTCAAACGAAAAAAAGGAACCCAGTGGACGACGAAATATCACCCGACGAACCATTTGCGTAAAGCACGAACGACAAGAGTCCGATTCCTTGAATTCTGTCCTCACGGCGTGGGCTTAAAGGCTAAGATGCTTACGTAACACGATTTATTGCTTTTACGTGTTTGTGTAACGTTCATGTGAAATGTCCAAAAGGCTTTTTCAAATAATTTGAGGACACGGAGGATCTCTAGACCTCCATCAAAATATCGGCACAGGCTATCGGTATTGATATCGGTACACAAACAGATGTCCAACGTACTGATCACTCAACTCAGAACTACATAGGTTCAGTGTTCGGTGTCCGCAACAGTTCAAGAACTCTGACTAATAATGACGTGGATGGACAATAAAACCGTACACAAGGTTAAAATACTTTGGAATAACAGCAGATGTTAGGGACACCTGTCGCGTAGCTTGAGGGATGTATTTTTTGTTGGAGTTCTAGGTATGTTTGATGGTCCGATAAAGGTGTTTGTAAATATAAATTGTTATAAAATGGCAGTTTATATGGCTAATGTTCTATTTAGCGATTTATATAGCCTGCTTGGTTCATTCGCGGTACTATAAATATTGTAAATTGATGGCGATAGCCAATTAGAATACAGCAACTTCATAGAGAGAGAAATTTGTATCGCTGAACACACTTCGTTGTATCCGTTTTATGGTGTCTTTTATTGAGAACTCAATCATTCGTCAACCGAACAAGTGTTAATTGAGAGACTTGTCGCTATTTTAATACATTATCCTTAAATTTTCCTTAACAGTACATTTGTATCTTTCCACTACTTGTACTTTTTTAAATATAATTTATTGAGGTACGTCCTACACTGAAATGTTTTTTTCCAATGAAGACAAGTTTTCTAGAAGATACTCCAATGATTTGATCATTCTGTATATCATTCAATACCTACCTATATTTTGTTGTTCAGGGTATAACAGAAAAAATAATAACTTTACTAAAGATTTTATATACGTAGACAAAGAAACACTAGAATTCCAAATACGGAAGTCTCATTCGTTCATAGTCGAAGTGTTTGCATATAACCCACGCAGCTTACTAACTGTAAAGTCAATAACGAACTCAAATAATGAGAGTCAATATTTTATCGTGGCTTTAAATCAAAAATATATTTAATGTTAAGACCAGAAGGTAAATTGATACAACTAATATGACATGTCTAAAGTCTAAGAGATGTTTTCAATACTCTGATTATAGTTTATGAAAATTGCAATAATTAATTATTTATTTACCATGTTCCTTGCCTGTATCTAATGTATTAAAATCGTATGACTTTTTCGAATGTAGGTTCACGTATTGAATAAAACTAACTATATAAATTAACAGATTTTATCTTGTAGACAATACTCGTAACGGAGCGCTCGATATAATCCAGAATGAGTAGGATTTAGAAAACAAATAAAATGTGGTAATTTTATATTAAACCAATGAAATTTACTGCGTACAGTATTGAATGAAGTCCAAAAATAGGAGGAAATGGAAATTACAATTTATATTATATTAATATATTGCGGAAGTAATTTATTTAAATGTAACATATAAAGATTTTACATAATATGTGTAATTCGGAGTGACTGCAACTCCTTTAGACCAGATAAAGGGGTTGCATAAGAGTCAATGTGGCTCAGAATTCTCCCAAATCGAATGAATTTCTACCCTACTCCAACACTTTGATTAGTTTCAACTTACATCACATAATTCTCTTAAATTAAAGCATCATATTAGAAGTCGAAGCAAGAAACGTCTATAATGAATGATAGCTACCGAGATTGCATCTTCGTATGACTGATGGTCGTACTTAGCGGTACTGGATGTACTAACTAACATGCCATGATAAAGCTCGACTACGGTCAACATACTCGTAATTTATTTCGCTCCAAGTTTTTACTTCAAGAATATTCTTGATAGAGCTGTAAATACGACATTCGTAGGGAAAATTACAGAAATGCTGATGCAGCTTTGATTGCATACTTTGTGTGTGGGAATTAAATAATTCTTTATGTGGTCATTACAATTTATGTGATGAAATGTAAATGAATGGAAAGCGAAGTTATCAATTGACATATTTCGGAGAAGGGAAGTTGCAAGATACTCGTATATTCTGCAAACTTAGGGATAAAAGGTAAGTAACATCCTACTAATATAAAAAATGCAAATGTTTGTGGGGATGGATGGATATAAGAATGTTTGTTCCTCCTTCACGCAAAAACTACTGAATGGATCTCAATGAAATTTGACATAGAATAGATTACAGTCTACAATAACACACAGAGTTTTCAATCGTGCCTACCCATGTCCCTTTACTGATCTTCAAACGGTGGAATAGATTCTCTCGAATCATAGTTCGAAATCTCCGATTAAATTACCAATTAAAGTAAATCAAAATCGGTTAATTAGTTTAGAAGCGACGATGCCACGGACAGATACCTATGCACCAAATTTCAAATACCCCTTTATTTGCATCGGGACAAATTAGATTTTACCTAACTGAAATTGTTATATGTGAATATTACCCTAAGCATCGTGGACGCATCAGACGTTGTTTATTTAACTATACACTTGTAGGTTCGAGACTAGTGGAACCAACAAAGAAAATACTTTACGAACTAGGCTGAGGTATGGTATGTCTAGAACAGAAAATAAATGTCGAAGCCTAGAGTTTATATTAGAGATTATACGGATTCTTGAAGCGGAATTTAATTAAAATTACAAAATTATCTAAATGATAGATCTAACGATCCTCTACTCATGGGCTTATACACATCGCCGGTGGTAGCAAGCTTATCGATTGTGAGTTTTCCACGCTCTGCTATGTTTCAGTCTCCGCCTTATAACGTCATGAAATAAATAAGTAGATAAAATGAAACTGAGAGGTTAGTAGGGACGTAGGGCCGGTAACCGTAAGCAGGTTGCAGGGACGTATGAACAAATCAGGTACGAGTATGTCATTCAAAAACAGACCCGTGTTACAGTTAACAGGCAGGTCTCGGCCGACCCCTCATGTTTCGAGTTTAGCTATACGAAGGTTTTCATACCATTTACTTTTATTGTTCTTTTGTAGGATAACACATAACTAACTTATTTAATAATAATAATACGTTTATTTCACCAGAAATACATAACACTTACAAATATCAGAAAACTATAGTATTTGTGGAAGCTGGTTTCTGTATTAGGTTGAAAAACCTGTGCTACAGTAACCAGGCTCACCACACTGATAGCTTAGAATATTGTAACATTTAATTTTTGCGGGTTAGTCTGTTGCGTTAATTCGAGTCAGTAAACAACAAGAAAATAAACTTATAACAGAGATCAAATAAATAAACTTAAAACAGAGGACAAGTAAATAAACTTAAAAATAAACAACGAATTTATTCCTTTAAAGGGTTAATATATGAAAAATAAAAATCAAGTTTGGTTTTATTGATATTACGCTAATTAGAGTTAATTGCAAAAAAATTGAGATTTAAAATAAAGATGATTATAAATTGCGAAACGTAGTACCTGAATTTATCTCTTAATACGTACCTACTTTATCAAAGATGACCAAATTGTGAGATTTATATAAGTTCGTTTATTTAAACACACTCAAGTGTAGCCAGCTTAAACTGAGAGAAAGTTAAAATGGACAAGTTTTACGCAAAACTATTGTTCGGTATTAGATGAAGTTTTTAATGGATCTTTTTACAGGTAATATTAGAAACTTTAAAGTTAACATAATGATCACATAGATTTATTATACTTAATTAATTTTAATAACCAATTGTTTCTTGCTAAGTGTAACACAAGAAGCGTGTAGCATTGAGGTTTAACAACAGTGATGTGTGCGATCAAATGTCTGTGGAACAATGTATGCGGAGTACCAGTGACGAGTACCGTGCTGTGATGGAATTCCGTTATTAATTTGAATGACCATCACTGAATTCGCTGATTCCTGACAATATTAACTACGTCCTTGCGGCATTTCAAGATTTCAAATCAAATGAGATGAACTCTATCTAGCCACACTCATTCAACATGATTTGTTTTTTTTTGTTATAAATTATTACTGTGGTCCGGCGACGCCTTCGCAAGCGGTATGTTGATAAAAAGAAACCTATATTTTACTCCAGACCATAATCTATACCTGTGCCAATTTTCATTGAGATCCATGAAGGAGTAACAAACATCCATCCATCCTTACAAACTTTTGCATTTATAATAATTAAGTACGATTTGTAGGAAACCGATCAATATAATTTTGATATTTCAAGCTTCTATATCTATTTATTTTTATAATTTAAACCAGAACGTGGGTGCAAAATTTCTCTAATCAGGTAGAGATTAGAGTTAACTTCATTCTTATTAAAAGCAATCAATTTTGACTTTGTCAAGGTGAAAGGTGTTGCATCTACAATTTAACCAAACACAAACAAAAGAATATGATTCTGCGGAAGTTTTCGAGATGGCCTTTGTATTGTGTTTGTGTAACGATGTTGGTGTCTGTAATCGAACCTCTCATTCTTCCTTGAAAGAAACGTGTGAGCATAATGTCAATATCGACCATACGTATATTAACCTTCAACGAGTTTTTTGATATGTTCATTGTTCATGGCTTTTGGTTTATTGTTTGAATACGCTATTTTCGGAGTACTGGATTCCAGGAGAGTGTACCTTGAATAATATAAACCCTTTACAGTAAACCTTCCTAAATCCTTGTAAGCAACATAATTTTGAGCATTATAATTTATCTGTATTTTGCAGATGGAATGCAGATGGATACATTCTTTTATATTTTCCCAGTTGGGTCGGGACTCTGGACCCTTAACTTACTGGGTAACTTGGAGGGTACTTACAGAGTAACTGGGAGGTAGTTAATATTGACGACGTAGTCTTATCACCTTCATAATACACAAAAAGTCAGGTTAAAAATCCAATCTGAAATAGAGTAATTTCAAGTAGACCATGCGTGGACAAAATGATTATTAAGATTGCTATGGACCAGAGATTCTCAATTTTTTTTTGTCATAGACCACTTTCAAAATCTTAAACCTCCTACTTATAGGACTTACAACTTGAATCTCCATTAACATCTACATCTAAACTGATCTCACCGAGTTCACATGGACCACTTTGGGAATCACTGATAGGCTGAGATGGGTTAGGGCTGAATCTCGGAACAGATAAAACTAATATTAGTATAACATAATCCGTATGGATTATATGTAAGTAATACAATCCAGGCGATTGATCACCTAACAGTATCGGTAATTTGATTCGAATTAAAGTCGACCACAATCAGCCAGTGACTTGGACTGGTTCGCACCCGGTCACCGCCGCGTCCATCAGCTCACTCGCGGGTATCGAGAGCAGGCAATAGGCAGATCTAATGTTACCCCACACTAATACTACTACTAAGATATGTATAAGTACTGCGGGACGTCCCAGATTGTAGTTTGTTTACCTTCCTCTCTTACAAAATTGGTAGGTAACTAAAATGTTGGTTGGATCCTACTCAAGCTTCAACTTATTTCATACGAAATGTCAATAGTGAAGACTGATTTTCGAGATGGCTCGAATGGGTCTTGAATTTTCTGCTTTGGAGTGCTAAAATTGAGTAAACCCTACTAGTGTTTATATTATTTAAAATAAGTTTTAACGGTAAGGATACTTAGATCGCCATCAATGGAAACATAGCAAAGAGATCCACTCGAAACTTCACAATCCACGAAACATATTCATGTAGACTCGGTGCGCACTCTGAAGACACAAAAGAGTGTTCGTCTAAGAAGAAAAATACCTTCTAAAAAGAATAGGAAAAAAATAAGTGATACTTTGTTCACTAATGTAGATACCGTAAAATGTAGAGACGTAATTTAAGTACCACTTAAAACAGTTACGTTAAGCAATCTCAAATAAATAATTACAACAATTAATGTTACTCAATCAAACACTTGATTATTTCTGCGCAAAATGTAACTAAACAGGATGTCTATGGATCAGACATTGATTTGGTCAATGTGATCAGATCCTAAAACTAATTAACAAAACATGTTATTTATGAATCTAATAAAACATTTCTAGTTTGATTGTTCTGTCAATCCTGTATAGAAATTATTGCAGCTGGTTCCCCTATTCCGTTCAACCATGTATTATAAAATCATACTCTCAAATCAGCCGCGCCTCACTGAGTTCTACGTGTCATAGACTTGTGCGTGCGCGCTGTGACTTACATATCTATTCTCATTTCATTCAGATTTATTTATCTGTGTACTACTTAAGTTACAGATTGTGTACAATAAACTGCAACTGATTTAACATGAACATCAATGGAGTTGATATTTTTTTTATATCTTGTTAACTGACATTATTTTTAAAATTATCGTATACTTTGCCGAGAGCGGATTACTTCAAAACTGATAATAAAATTAATGCTTCATAGTCTGTTCATAAAATTTTGGCCATAAATATTTTACGACGTGTGGATCATTTAAAATAAAAAGGAGTGCTTTGTAGCTTTCAACACATCTAGGGTGAGCTTTAAGAGCAGTCGCTTTAAGCGAAGCTATTATCGTAAACCTTGACTAGACTAAATTTAATGCAAAGTTTTACAAGTTATAAATAGGTATAATAAACCTTATTAAGGATATTACTAATCTGACAAGCTGTTTCCTGTACCAGCTCTTAGATATCGAATAGGTAGTTTTATTAATGATGAAAAAGCAATTATCCTCCACTAGGTGTCGCTATATTTTAAAGTCGAGACTTAATAAATCTCAAAGGAAACCATAATTAATGTTCAATTCGTTGAAAGGGTTTATAAACTCGATATCGGCGAACGTCTAAATTCGATCTCTGCAATGTGCAGGTACGAAGCGTGTCCTAAATATGCAATCGCATTGACGTTGAATATCATTTTACGCTTAACAACTAACTATGTAGTAAATGTAATTTGAATATGATTTACCTAGAAACAGGATCTCTCGCAAGCAATATCTAACTGTAGCCAATCAGGTACCTATATACGATAGTATCTATACTTGGTACAACTTCGATCCGGAATAAATGTAAACAAAACACGAAATTCGCAAATTCACACTCTGACATCTTTCATTTCATGAAGGAGTTAACATCCTCTCAACCTATTGAAGTATTTTGTTTTATGCTTTTATAATTTATTGATTTTCGTTTTAATACAATTTATGCATTTGTCACGAAGCAAATAGCATAAATACAAATAAAAGTTTTTAAAAATGCAATAGCACAAAAGAGTTACCAACTGATAAAACAACAAAAAGTTTAATTCTTCTGTTTATCACAAGTTGGTAGACAACGGTTTGTTATTACCTAAATTTAAATATCTTTGGACAACTCACACACGACCATTTGATCGCAAACTAAGCTTTAGCTTGTAATGTGGTGATCAGACAACTGATAAACATACATATATACTTTCAAATACATACTTAAAT
>DWJZ01000333.1:0-34808 GCA_018249125.1 Asbolis capucinus
TGGATGTGGAGAATGCTGATGGTAGGTGTTTTATTCATATTAATTAATTATTTATACAAAATATATATTAAAATAAAGCACTTAGGGTTATTTTATCTTCATTAGTAACATTATGTAATATTCTAGCAAAGCCGATGACATGTAGATAGGAATTGTCTACCGAGACTTTAGCCAATACCGCGGAATTGGCTATCGATTTTAAATCCTTAACCATTTTTAAGGTATTTTAATAAGAATGTATAAATATTGTGTATGTAATCTTTCTTTCTTCACTTTCATTAAGTGAGCTCGATGTTCCTATGATGAAATAAAATATTTTGACTTTGATTAAATTCATATATAGCATGGGAAAATCATCACATAATAACAAATTCCTATTATACGTCTTCTTGTGATTTAAATGATTTAACTCGTTAAGTGAAATAATATTATTTTTATATTTTATGCATATTATTATTAATTTTAAGCATCTTATAATTTTTACTTCAATTGCAAGTCTGCAGGCGAAATAAATAAAACTAAACAAAAATTAAAAGCAATTTATAAAAAAGCGAAAAAAAAAATTACTGCAAGCACTCGTCTCAACTATTGTGAATGTTATTGTATGTTTTATACTGACCGCAGTACGTGGAGAGGTCCGGCAGGTAGGGCGGGTATGGTGCGTAGGGCGGGCAGGCGGCGTAGGGCGCGGGCGACAGCTGCTCCGCGTCCGACACCTCCCGCGGGTACTCATACACGCAGTGGTACTTCTGCCGCTTGAAAACTACGCGCTTCTTGCTCTCCTGGACACAAATATTGTAATAACACTTTAAAATTTTCTTCCAGTCCATTAATATCCTACTAATATTATACATCCAAATGTTTGTGAGGATGGATGGATGAATGAAATTTGTACAAGGATAGTTCGGAAAATTACAGACTACTTTTTATCAATATACCCAAGCGGGCGAAGTGGCGGGCCCTAGTAATAATTAAAACTATTATTTCAATTAATTACAACATATAAACACTCGCAAATTTATACAAACCCTACAATGTATTATGTCGCGGGGGACATGGATAAACGGTAAAAACTGACAGTATTACTATGCAACTGGGTACACATATCGGCATCAAAATAAACAAATCATGAGTATCCAATTACTTTGAAAGTTTTTAAATTTAATTATAATAAAAGTTTTTTCAAATGAAATTTAAAGTTAATTAATAATATTTAAATATGATTATAAAGCTCCCGAAGCAGACAGTAAATTGACCTTTTGAGGTTATGTCAAAATCTGATATTATACACTGATAGAATACTCACAGGTGGCTGCTCCAAGCTTCTCAGCGAGGACTTAGCTGGTGCGGCTCTGCAGTCCCAGGAGGAGGGCACAAACTCCACCTCGTCCCCTTCGGAGCCCGAGCCGGAGCCGGAGTCCCCCGAGCCTGGGGAGGAGGCGCCGTCGCCGTCCGCTGCGTGCTCCTGCGGGTGACTGGGGCTCTGCTGCGAGCCGCTGTCGCGCTGCTGTGGTGCCACATGTATAATTGTAATAATTGGTTGCATAAACCATTAGTGTTAAGAAAATATGCTATACGACTGTATTTTGTATTTCTATGACTTGCTATGTTTTTGTTTAAATAATAGTAATAAATATCTCTGGACAACTCACACACGGCCATCTGATGCCAAACTAAGCGTTAGCCTCTGCTATGGTGATCAGACAACTGATAGATATATATATTTATATGTTTATAAATACATACTTATATAGATACTTTACACCCAGACACACAGAACAAACATACATAATAAAGATATAAATTTGATTGTTCTTTAATAAAAACGATCAACAATGCTGAAAACTAACTCTGAAGCCTAGCCCGCCAAACCAGCCAGAACACTATGTAAGGGTCTTTTAGCAGCGGCCTAAATTGTGAAAGTGGTAGCTGGCTAGATGGTCTTCACGAAAAGATATATAGTAACCTAATATTTTATTACATCTTATTATATAATCTAAGCATAAATAGTATTTTCATGATAGACCACATTGGCCAAATACTCAGCGTAGTATTAATACCAATAATATATGCTTCACTTCAACAGTTACTAATAAGTATTAACTTACTGAAAAGGATTTGATATAATAAAGTTTTAAATAAATTAATTCTTTAATTTTTCTTTTCCACACACACGGCCAACTATACTTTACACTCATTATGTGAGGTAAGTAGGTCTTTATTAACCACACTGGCCAAGTGCAGATTGGTAGCCTTCACATATTTTCATAAACTTCATGGGGACCTCTCAGAAATTCAGGTTTCCTCATAAGGTTTTCCTTCACCAAAGCAACTTTATACTAATAACTTTAAAAATTAGAGGTGAGATCAGGACTCCGTCCAGGGGGATGGAGCCAGAACCCAAGACCTCGCATTCGAATTAATTCGATTAAATTCGCAATTCGAATAAAGATCAAAACGTTACGCTATTGCTTATGGTCTCTCTCCACTAGCAAACCATTTTTTTCAAACTTCTTTGAATATAACAATTATAAGAAGATCCGTTATTGTAAAAAAATGCATACTACGAGTAGTATTTTCATTTAAAGAATATTATATTCTTATTTTTTATGGTGGGAGATACAACAATATACGAATAAGCAGGTTGATGAGTAAATTAACCAATAGTAAACAGTACAAGGAAATTAAACGTCAAATATATTAACGAAAATAAAATATTCTGGTAGTTAAAACAATCCTAAAACTGGAACAACATTATGAAATATGAAACATTATGATAAAACAAATGTATCGCAATTAAACTGCAACCAAACGCGCACCACATTAAAAAAAGGATAAATAAAAAAAATAATATAGTAACAATAATATAATGTTACAATTGCAAATATGAAATCTTCAATAATATCTCGTACAATAATTAGCATAACTAAGGCACACCATGCTGTGATGAACTATGAAATATGAGGGTAGAAATGTGAAAAAAATTTTGAACATTTAAAGGGTACTTACGTGGTCAAAGTGCGTGTTGGGCACCAGCGCGGTCTCCAACCCGTCGCCGTCCTACACCACACACAAGTTACACGACATGCAAGCACACCCACACCGACACAAACCACAATACAATAGACACACGTACACATGAACTGTATTTAATAAACTATTGGTAACACACTCATATTACAACCGCCTTACTGCAGACATTAGCAACAAAGCTAAATTTAAAATTGCTAAAAAGTAAAACATATTTTGTTTATTTTCATACTAAAGCCTAAATATACATTTTTTTTTTAAATAAAAGCGCGCTGAAGAGAAAAAGGTTTGATGACGTCAGACAAGTTATGTTATAGTCAAGTGTATGTGATAAAAATGCATCAACATATTTTATATCGTCAGATTAAAGGCCTGACCGCCACAACGGTTACATGTTTGCCTTTTCAGAATTAATATAAACTCAATGTATAGATAAAATTTCGTCATTAAGAAAGAAAGAGTTCTTATAACAATGTCTATATATTATGTTGAAGTATTGAAATCTTTCTAATTATATGCAAACTATTAATTTTACTATTTCTAAGATATAATTATTAAATAATTGCATGTAACCTTTTCACAAAATATTGTTAAAGTAATATTTAACAGCCAATTAAATATTACCATACAGCTTAAAATAAAATGCATTTCAATAAAATAAATATTAGATTCTAAATTGAAGAGACAATCAGAATTAAATTAAGCAACCAATATCGATTTGACTCACACCAGCTACCAATTCATTGTTTATAAATAAGTCCATGTGTACTATAATAATATATAGGTATATTACTAGCAACAAAACAGGGAAACTATATTGAGACACAAAATATTCCTTAAGCACAGGCCGTATATAATAATTGGGATTTAATAGCATCACATTAATAAAAAATAAATACAATGGTGACATAATATATGCATACAGTATTGTAGAATCATATATTTTCCCAAATAAACCACCATTTAAATCTTTGTATCAATAGGACGACGCGATGAATGGATATTATTTTATTATATACTTTTTTAAATGAAAATGTATTTATTTCATACTTCATTAATATAGATACTTTTTAGTGTTTATATTCTAAATTAAGAAGAATATTAAAAAAAAAAGTACCTGCGACATGCATTTATTCTCATGTCTGCAAAAACATTCAAATATAAGTAAATTAACTAAAAATACTGAACGATGTTTATTTTTAATGCATGTGCATAACAGATTTTGATAATAGATTTTTGACGACTACACCATATTAATATCCTATCCTAGTATGAAAATTTTAGTTATGCAAAAATCATTACGTCACCATTTAAAACATTAAAGTAAAGCAAAACTATATTATTCATAATGTATATAGTAGGGGCTCTAAGTAAAGACACACCACCTCATATTAATCACAAAAGGGTCTTAGGACATAATTTCAGGCAATGTGACTTGAATACTGGGATCTTATTAATAAGTCTACTACCTTGGAATTTACTAGGTGATTTTAGAAATTATCTGATGCTGGCTTCATTATTCTTAAAAAAATATTTATTTATTTAACTAATATAGTAATCTTTTATTGTTAATTTTTGACTTTCGTTAAGTGAGCTAATGGTAGGAACCACAAAACGAGATAAATTTTCATTTCATTATTAAGTTTGGAGCAAAAAAAATCCATAACATATAACGCAGCTGTGTTCAAGACAATTGACTAAGTTAATGCATCTAGTCTACATCGCCACTTAGCATCAGATAAGATTGTAGGCAAGCATTAACTTATAATTTAAAAAAAAAAGCACATTTACTTTGCCGATTCCGGGATTATTGGCGGGGAAGTTTTCAAATTCAAAGTTAGTAGACAAAGACATAAAACTGTACTGTTACAAGCGGGGGATATTTTTCAGGCCATATAAAGGGGTCAAGAAGTATTTACAGGATACCCTCAACTATGTATACACTCCGACTGAAATACTTTCTCACCTTCCAGATGAATTCACCGCTGGACGAGTTGCTGGAATGCGAATCGCTATCGCTGTCCCACTCTTTCAGTATGTCCGCGGCAGGGTCGGGCTTGCTATCCTGCTCGCACTCGGGCGACGTCGGTTCCGTCGGAGAGTCTTGAGTGAACGACGTGCTCATTATTTCTGATGCAGGACCTAAATTGATGAAACTTATATTTATAACATTCACATTGCTAAATGTATTATCATAAATCTTTCTTCATGATTGTGATTAAAGCGGACAAGATTATTGTTCAACAACTTCTTACGCTCATCTTTGTGTACGTTATCAATAAATTGCAAACTTTTTGCATTTTTTACAATGCAATCTATTAACCAAGATCTCATTTCAATTTTAAATAATAAAATGCGTTATTTCGTTTTTAATACAAAGTACATAGGTATTGTATATGGTAAATTATCTCCGTCCGTATTTAGGACTTAGACTGAGCACGGGTATCACCAACATGTTGCCGGCCAGGAAGGAACTAGATCCACTTGTAGCAATATCTACAAACGCTAGGAAGATGAAGAAATCCCTAATATATCTTCCTTCGCCGTCGCGTGATTGCTATGCCGACTATGCCGACTTTGGCTTTTGGCGTTCTACGGGCCCCAAGGATAACCTTTCTACCCGACCATGAACTCAGGAGGACCAGTGCCTCCTGGTGAAAATTTGGGACCCCGCTGTTGAGCGGGGAGGTCCTGTCATCGTCCGCTAAGCGGGCTAAGTCGCAGTCAGGGGCCCCGCAGATGGGCGGGAGGCTTATCTGACTCTAAGAGCTCCCGAGGAAGCGGATAGCCCTCCGGTGGTCGTGAAGAAGAAAAGAACGAAGGGAAGTAGCACAATGTTGAAGCAACCTCTTATTGATAACAACAAGGGACCCAGAAACATAAACAAAATATATGTTTTCAAACTAAAATCATCTCGGATAGTAAACAATTTAAATGTAAACGGGTATTCACGATTTGTATAAATATCGATATAATTATAAACAAATCGTAAGTATTCATTTACATTTAAAACGTCAACAAAATCTTCAGGACCGGTGACAGAAAAATAATGGCCAGGGGAATAATTAAAGATAAAAGGGAATAATAATAATTATTATCTTTGGACAACACACACGGCCATCTGACCCCAACTAAACGTTAGCTTGTACTATGGTGATCAGAACTGATAAGCATACATATATACTATTAAATACATACTTAAACAGATATTTCTATTACACACCCAGACACACAGAACAAACATTCCTGCTCATCACAGAAAAGTTTGACCTGACTGGGAATCGAACCCACGACCTCCGGTGTAGTAGTCAGGTTCACTAACTACTAGACCAAGCGGTCTGTCACTTAAGAATATTTAACAATTGGAGTATACTAACCAGTGAATCTGATATCGCTGAGGAGCGGGAGGTAAGCATCGTACTGGCAGAATTTCTTTTCGTTTAGTAAGAAGCTCTGCGTCACCGACGTCACTTCCTCTTCGGTGTCAACCACCCCGTTACTAGCGTTGACGTCATCCATATTCATTTGTTCCGACGTCCCCTCACTAGCACACTCAGACTGTTTGGACTTATTTTCTAAAGATCTATCAGTTGACTCGCAAACTTCATTTATTATAGACTTTTCCTGATCGTCTTTCTGGTCTAATTCTTTTACGTCGTTGTCATCTACGTTACTTTCCAAAAGTTCTTCGAAGGCTTCGTTCAGAAAGTGCACAGTAGCAAATTTTTCACTTTTCCCATTGCATTGTACTGCGGCGGCGTCTTCAACTCTTTCGTTTGTTGGGAACTTTTCTATCCTCTCATTCACCGCCGCCGAATTTTCGTTTTTTGATCGACTTTCGGCTTCCTCTAAGTTTTTTGGACTTGGAGATTCTTCGAATGACGTTCGCGCATGGTTTTCTGCTTTACATATACCATTTGGAATATGTTCAGATTCCGTCGACTCGTCTCCCTTATATATATTATTTTGTACTTCCGACTTACAAACATGTGAATCGTAGCTAAAAGTATGAGATCCATCTAAGAGATTACCTTTCGTATGAGAATCGTAAGTTCTATTAGGACTAATAGACAACTTCGAGGGAACCATTTGGCTCTCAGTGATAATTATAGAATGAGGCTGCTCGTTTTCATCCTCCAAGTCCAAATCGGTTATAAAAATGTTCATCGGTCGACTAATATCAACGTTATGAGATTCTATTAAATTCGTAATGTTAGGCAGATTTAAAACTGCCGGTTGCGCTTCACTGTACGCTGAGCTATCGGAGACAGCGGTCAGATCGGAATCCACATTCATCAAGCTACTCATAGCAAACTCGCTGGACAATCTTTCGCTTTTCAGGAGCAGAGAGCTGGCGTCAATCAACGATGATAAATCTTGCGGGCGATGCCGAACCGAGCTCTCAAATTGCCGAAAATCCTCCGAACTTACACCACTCGACTGCACATCTTCAGGTTTCACCAGAGCAGAGTCCGCGAAATCAGAGTACGTCGGACTGCGCTCGGATACCACCGAGCTGTCTCTATTGCTGTTTCGACTGAATGTTTTGCTGTCCCCCTCTAGCAGAACCTCCGAGGGTACCTCATCGCTCGCGTTCGACGATATGTCTTGGGGGCGGATCCCGACTGACTGTAAGAAGGACTGAAAATTGGGAATGCTGTTTATCAAGTAGTCAGTATTCTCTAACACGATTTCTGGTAACTGCATCGGTATTGGTTCAACATCACCGTCGAGAAGCTCCGTCAGCGGCGTACTGGTGACCGTGTCGGCCATGTTCCTGTAATGGACCGAGCTGTCGTTCGTATGCAACAAATCTTCGATAACACTCTCCGTTTTCGGACTGATAACCGAGTCATCCTTCAAGCAGGTTATATCGACGCTATCCATCTTTTTAAGAGACGGTTCAGTAACCTGGGGGATCTCTACGATAGGGTCTTTTTCTTCAGGCTGCTTCGGTGATGCGAAGGAAACATCTTCACATATGGGCGACCGTCTCACCAGCTCTGGTTGAGCCAGCTTCCACGGATCGTCGACCCCGGAAAACACTTCAGTGGTACAGTTGGAGTAGGACGGCATTCCAGACATGAGCGTTCCGTACGCCAGATCCTTAGTTTGTGTATTTTTTGTGGAGTCGTTAACATCTGACTTGGTAACGACCGAGGGAGTGGCGCCAGTCGCATCAGTCTTCACCTTCGTGTACGTATAGTTATCATTGGCTGTGATTGAGTCCGGGGAAAAAGTTTCGCAGACCTCGGACTTGCTGTCGTGGACGATGTACGTGGAGCAGTGACTCAGTTCCTTATCGTCTTCGTTGTGTGTGAGAGTATCCTCGCTCTCGCTCTTCTCCCTCTCAAACTCCACGTCGGGATCCATCGCCAGGTCATCGAAGTTCTCCTCGACGTTGTACAAGGTGTCGTTCGAACACCACGAGTCTATGCTTGTTGCTTTGGACAAGCACTGGGTTTCGAATGGTTTAGAGGATTTCGCATCGGTTGGTACCGTCGGTTTGGATAATGTTGACATCCCGGCCACGTTGTCGGAGTTATCAGGTGCGGATGTCTCTGTGGTGGGGCTGAGGAGGAAGGGAGATACTTGTGATATATGCTCGCAGTCCTTCTCCTCTTGTTCCTCGGTCTTGTTGAACGTTCGATCGTCTATCGACTTTGGCTCATCTTTTCGTACCTCTGCTGTTTGACGTTTGTAGGGACTGGCATTCAAGCTGTCCGCACTCATTGTCATTCTGGGAAAAATAATTAAATCCTTCGTTAACATAAACGTATATGGTCAAAGAAATGTAAAAGTCGACATATACAACTTCGTATACATATGTATATCCTGTTTTTTTAATGTTCGTATGCAGGTCGTAATGAAGGCTCAGTTTATTTTTTTAAATAAATAATGACTAACACAATAAATATTATCAGTGTATGTAATTTTCTGTAAAAATATTTATATATCTTATTCTAGTTCTAATTGACAAAGATTAGAATTGTTCTGCTGTCTTCTAATAGTTGTCGATTTGAATGAAAAGGTTTTAATTTTTATTATTTTACATTTCAAAAAAATGTATAAAACCAACTCACTCTTTACTACTAGGCACCTCCTTGTGCACGGTGTACGTGAGGTTGGCGGAGGGCTCGCGCGAGTTTATGGTGTAGGTGGAGTCGTCGCGGTCGTCGCGGTGTTCGCGCGCGGGCGGCGCCGTGCGCAGCTCCGTCGCCTCGTCCGTCGAGTTGTTGCACGGCTCCGGGTAGCTCTCCGACGATTCCGTTCTTGTTGACATGTTCCCTAAAAATAAAGGAAAACATTGTTTAAAAAAAGGCAGTAATGGGCTACAAAATAAAGCGGAAAAAATTGTATATTTTCCGGAAAAAATATTATAAGGCCCATCACTGATCACGGGTCTCTCTTTATACTCTACCATGCTGCTTCGAGAACCAGATGTTAATGTTTCACTGTACGCTAGAAATAGGAAACATTGTACATCGGTTAGAATTACATTATCTCACCAGTCAGCCTTACGTAGTCACAGTGATCAGAAGCAACTCACAGTGGTCATCGTTCTCGTAGGCTGACAGCTGCTGGCCCGTCTCCTCAGCGATGGGACTCAGCGCTCCGTAGTTCAAGACCAGCTCGGGCGGTGGCGGCAGCTCGCACCACGTACTGCATGACGGCTCTATAGCCGCCACCTGTACACGCAATAATAATACCACAATATTATATTAGTAAAGGACAGTATTGAAATTTACAATCGATTTTTGATATTATAAGATAATTTGTATTTATTTTATATTATTTGATTGAATATCCACTCCAAAATACATGCTGTGAAGTTGACTAAAAATGAGTCAAGCAATTAAATTAAATTGTCTCCGACGTTTCAGAGAAACGACGTTTTTTATTCTTTTAAATTGAGTACTAAGTATGGCATAGAAATCATATTACCTGCGCCAGTGGCAATTTCAGCTCCAACTCATTCCTTAGCTCCTTCATGCGCTCCTCATCGATCATGAGGCCCTCCCTCGAGTACTCCACCTGGCCCCCATTCCCCGCCAAGTACGACTCCGGAACCGCCTCACTGTCGCGTATTAAATCTGCCTCCTCAGTAATTAATCCTTCTTCAGTAAGAGGCCCAGAATATTCAATATTCATATTATTCTCGTTCTCCGCCATCGCCATCTTGGTAGTTATTTGGAGGTCCAGATCGACTTCATTCTGGGATGAAGAAGCTACCGGGTCTAGTACTAGCGGAGTTTCAGTAGGTGGGTTCACGTCGATCTCGACTAAAAATTTTTGCTGCGATACAGTAGCGAGGAAATTCCCCGGGGAATTGGGCGGAGTCGAGGGAGAGACGCGCTTCTCGGTCGTCGACTGCTCCTCAGTCTCATCCGTGTTATTCTCAGTCGATGGCTCGTTGACCACGGGTTTCGCTTCACTCAATGTATTCGTATCATCGTACTGCAGATCGGGCACTTCGTTCAGGAAATTTCCGTCCCGCAGCGGCGATGGTGTTTCGAGATTCATTTCGCTGAAGTTCGAAGAGAACGCCAGCAGCTCTTCCTTCGGTATATCGACTAGATCGCATCCCGATTTGACGCCCTTGAAGAATTCAAGAGTGCAATTCTCGAAGGGACCGAGCACTACGGAGCTGTTTTCGTCATACGTATCCGTGTGGTGACTTTTCGTTGGAGATTCGAAAGGACTCAAGCTTTCCGCTACACATCTCTGCTCTAGTTTCGTTACGGTGACACCCAGGCCGTAGTCTGGTACTTTCGTTTCCGATAATATTTCCGTGATGTGTTCCACTCCAGAGTCCTCGGCGGTCGTTTCGGCAGAATTGACGCTGCCCTTCGGTGTACTTGCAACAATTTGATCTCTTGCTATGGTCTGGCTGCTGATAATTCTCTCTAAATGCAAGAACGTATCGGTATCTTTTATAATACTAGGCAGATCTAGATACTCTGTGGATTCGTTTTTGACGAAGGTGCAAGGGTCATCAGTACTGGATGATTCCAAGCAAGATTGTATGACATCTTTTACGTTATTATCAATGCTTCTGTCTATCGTAACGTCGGTTTTAATGAGATCTATATTCAATATGTCGTTATTATCGCTATCAGATCTATTAGCAATAAATTCGTTATCATTAATTGTTACATCTTCCATACTCGATATATCTGTGAACACTAGGGGTGCAACTTGATCCTTATGAATATTTTGTACTGTCTCAGGTGATGATGCCGGATATTTACTATTTTCATAATCTAAGACATTTTGGCATTTCTCTACTGTATAGGGTGTTTCGGTATGAACAGAATAATTTATATTGCTTTGTACTATTTCAGGTGCTTCGGTTATTTCTGTCTGTTTCAGAATATCCTTACTATTATTTACATTCGCTAAAACTTCGGGTTTTTCGTTAGAAAATAATAAACCCGCTAATTCTGGAGTATTAAATACTTCATTCCTGGGTAAAATTGAATCCAATTCCTGGTATGTTTCTGAATCGTACCCAGTATATAAAATTTTTGAAAGCTCAGCATTTTCTAGAAGAGGTGAACTTTCCGATGATTCAATGAACTTTGTTTCTTTTAGTAAATTATTTGCAGCATCATCATTCAATAAAATATCCAATAATTTATCGGGTTCATCTTTTATAACCTCGCTAGGAAAAAACTCAGAAGATAACTCTTTTCTTAAGCAAGTGTCGTCATGACTCACTTCATTTTTTTGACTTTCGTCGGGAATGAAAAACGTTTCACCAAAATGTGATTCATCAAAATCAACACTAGTAAGAAGTTTTGCATCCTCTTGAATAGTTTCTGTGGTCATAGCGGTACTTGGATGTGATTCTTTACTTTTATGTTTAGTTTCAATAACAATAGTGTCACTCATTAAGTTTTTATCATCGTTCAAGACACTTACATCTCCTGATTGTTCTGTAGCTAAAATTTGTGCAAAATCTGGTTCAGAGTGTTTTAATTCGTCCTTGATTCCACTCTGTATTAGGACTGTCCCAGAATGTAAATTATCGTTTGTCTTTCTGTTGACTAGAGTTTCTCTTATTTCTGTATCAATTTCTTTTACTTCTGGCAGTACTGTTCTTTCAATTACGTATGTATTGTTTTTTATACTACAATTCCTGTGGCTTTCTAAAATATCTCCCGCTGCTTCAAAACCTGCTGAAGTTTCAGGTTCAAAAGGTAATATTTGATCGGTTTGCGTGTTTGTTTCATTATTATCTATTGACTTAGCTTCAAATTCCTTTATTTCAGTCCTTATTTCTGTAATGTTATTATCACATGGTGTTTGACAGTCTTCTTTTACATTCACTTCCTGAATTGAATTTCTTACACTAGGCATTGATACTACACTAACTTCCATCAATTTAGGTATTTCACTATCACTATTGTCTGGCTTATTATCTTTTGGCAATTCACTATGTTGCTGTGTATGATTTAATTCCTCATTATTACCTAAGCTAACCTTCTCTTCCTTATTATTAGAATCAACTTCACCTACAGTAGTTGTAATGTCTAAATCTTTCATAGGCGTATCGGGTGTTATGTTTTCCAGGGTATGTTGGCTGTTCGTATCGCTATATCGTTCAAATGAGTGGCTTAAGGTTCCAATAGTATCTCGATCTGCGTCGTCTTCCTCGCAGGGACCACTCTCCGGCTTTGAACTGAATCCCATTTCTAAAATATTCTGGAAATTGCTAATACCCGGGGATTTCACCATGCTCGTTTGCATCGGGTAATCTTTCTTACATTCTAAGCTTAAATTATCTCTAGATGGGCTCGCTTGGTGACTGGATTCAGAGCTGGAAGTTTTCTCTGAATTTAAAATATTATCGAGATTCTTGATGACATCACTCACATCCTTATAATAACTGACATCGTCTTGGCTTCCAGTAATGATATCCTTAAGCCAAGGATCGACGGAGCTATCAGAGCGATCGTGTTCCTTCTCCCTCGCTTCGTCGAGACTCATGTTTCCTTGATGGCATTCGAGAACGGCGGTTTCATTATGCGTGAGGTAGATGTTTCTGACGTCCTCCAGCGACCCGTGAAGATTGGTGAGACTTTCGGACTTGATTTGTACGGAGAGGGGATCCTTGTCGGACATTATGCTGCTGGATCGGGAGACCGCTGTGTCCATTTCGACGCTGAGGGTATCTTGGATGGTCGGAGCGTTATCAAAGTCCTGATCGGAACCAGTGAAGTGAGAAGACATGGAGGTGGAAGGAGCGTGTACAATGGCGATGTGCTCGTCCACCTTGGGAATGGTATTGGGTTTGAGTCTCTGCCAGCGCTCTTCGAAGTCGCTGCTGCCGTATCCATCGTCCTGACAGGTTTCGCTCGTCCGAGAGTGTGTAGTATGCAGGTGATTGATGAGCGCGTGGACTTGTGTGGTCGTCGGTCTCGCTTCGGGGTTTGGATTCCAGCAGAGTTGCATTACTTGGTATCTTAAAGAAAACAAGTATATGTACATGGTTAAGGCTTGAAATGTACAATTACCCAGTACTTTATGCTCCATAGACTGGGAGAGTTTACGGTAACAAATTTTATAATTTTTCATATAATTGTAACCAAATCAATAACTTCAACAATGTCTTATTGTTATTAATCACAAAGTTATTGCAAATACTCACAGGTGATTCCTGTAGGGACACGGCAACTCGGGCGGGGGAGGGGGACAGTGCGGAGGGGCGTTGCCCCACGCGCACACCTCCCATATTAAGTAGCCCACTGACCATACTTCGCTGCTAGTCTGCAAAACAATAGATACATCATATAAAATTTTATACAAGACCTACAAATTTCTTAGAGGCCATATTGTAAACGCAGTCGTATTTTTTAAGAGTTTATCAGCACTTGTAAAAGTTGTCAATATTATTATATCTTTCACTGCATGAGCTACTGGAACATTTCTATAAACGATTTCCGAAATTCAATTCAAATTGCCAGACTATCAGAGTATTGAATGATTCTTGATCATTGCATGTTTTTTTAGTAATACAATTATTATAACTATTAGCTCTATTTGATTTTTCAGATCTCATACCAATGTTAAATGTATGCATTCACATCTTTAGCACTACTTCTAATACAGTGTACTCACAGTATAAAGGGGCGGGTGCCGTCGTGTCTCGGGCGCGGCGCACTCGTGCGGGGGGTCCGTCGACATGTACCGGCCGAGCACGGCACGCGCGTTCTCCGCGCCACCGCGGACTAACACGTTGCCACTCCACAGATTTCTAAACAATGTTATATGAAATAATATATAAAAAGTTCATGATTGATTGATGATGATTATTATTATTATAATATACTAGCTGTACCCGGCGCGCGTTGTTACGCACCAACTTATCAACCATGTGACAAACCATCCAAACGATATCATTTCGGTACCAAAACATTTCCAGAGAATTCTAAACAAAGTTGCTAAAAGCATCCATGCTCTATCTCCTGCAATTTTGGAGTCTATACAGGACAAATAAACTTAGAAACAAAAAATATTTTCATATATATAGATAAAATATAAAATAATGATAATATATGAATAAATAAGCATCTATTCAATTGACTATTATTGACTCTGACTGCAATAGAAATAGTTTGTCGTTTAAACTTCTCATTTACCTAAATATTTACCTAATTTATAATTTCTTTACACAACTATCAACACCCATACGTTTTAAATGCAGAAAGTAAATAGTGTACTTTATTGGAACTAGATAGAATACTTGTTTGCCATATATATCAGTGTATCAACATCATTATTTAATTCATACTTTAATTGATGCACAATATTGTATGTTTGATTCATAACGTTATTACAGAAATCAAGATGTTACTTATGTCGTTCTATTTATATAATAACTTCAGACATATAATATTATTTTGATGCAAGTTATAACAAAAATATTGTATAAGTGGGGCAGTTATTTCTAGTGACATTTGACCAGTAGGTCTTAACTTATTCCTTTTTTTTCTTAATGTTTATTGACTTTTTATTGGGTGTACCGATTTTGATGATTCTATTTTATTTAAAACCTGGTGCTTGTTTTGTAATCCCATTTAAATCTGAAGGAATTTTGAAATGAAATTAAATTAAAACTGTTTATTTCTTCTTAGGAATCAAAAGCTCAACTGACGTCAGTATTTTACAATATTAGTTCCCTGCTTGAGCTATAGATTTATTAACAAAACATAAAAATCTGATAATAACTTTTTGAGTTATCCCAAATAATTCATATTTAATTGGCTCCTACTAAGTTGTCTATGATGTTCTCATTACATTACTTATGGAAATAATTTGAAGTCAGTTTGTTTTAATCAATAAAAAAGATTATATTAGGAGAATATGTCACATAAGTCGTCCAATAGGTATATATATATATAACTCACCCGTACACATATCCCCTGGAATGCAGGTAGCCGAGAGCGGAAGTCACGTCACACATGAGCTGCAGCGGCACCCCGCTCTCGTTCAGTATTGCCATCTTCGGCCGGTTCATCACCAGGTACTGTTGGAGGTCCTACAGGGGAAACAGTTGCAATTTGAACTAAATTTTTGTACAGACAAGAAGTCTGTTCTTCGAAAAACATTACAATAAATAAAATCCATTCACTCATACGCTTGTCATTAGTGTGTGTATTATGTACATGTTATGTGAATCAATTTAAATTATAATTATCTATACATTACAAACGATTTGAATGCCTCCGAGTATTATATATTACTAGTAACTGCCCTCGCTTCGCTTCGGGATATTTTAACACGAATAAGTAGTTATTGTGACATAACTATAAAAGTTACACATAAATGACATTCTGGAATTAAGAATAAGTGACATTCATTATTTACTGACTTTTTTTGTTGTTGTTTTTTTAATATAATTTTATTCCTATACTTTTAAGTTTTCGTTCTTTATAAAGAATAGGGGAGCAATATTTTTTTTATGTGCCTAGGGCGAACAACCGATCAAATCCAAGGCTTTTGTGTCAGATATCGAATTATTATCAGGTGGTCTCAACTCACCACCGGACAGAACTCGAAGACGAGTATCCACGGGTCCTCCTGGAGACACCTGCCGACGAGGCCTAGCACGTGGTCGTGGCTCGCGTCGCGGTACACCCTCGCCTCATCCAAGAACCTCGCCTTGTCCTCCAGCTGAGCATTCTGGTTCAATATCCTCACCGCCACGCTGGTCGTGCCGTTGTCCTCCAGTTCACCTTCCACCACCTGGAATTATTAAATCATTTTTTTTATTCGACATTGGTTTTTACAGAAACATTTCGATAGTCAAACAACGCCTAAAACTGACGAGTTAAACAGCAAAAATTCAAATCTATTATCTACTATATAGTAGTAACATAACGCACTTACAATGACAATTGAAACCTAAGAGCTTTTTAGGTCAGAGAAATAAACATGGTTCAATATTCATAGAAACGTATTGCCATGAATTTTGGGAAATATAAGGAAACAGATGGTGCCAGCTGTTCGTTTTATTTATTTAACATGATCCTACGTCGTCACCTACGAAACATCGCCATGTTTGTAATTACTATGCACAGAACATTATAGTCTACAGCGTATTAATAATACTAAAATAAATTTCGTACATGTATGTGTCGATACTC
Organism: Asbolis capucinus; assembly: GCA_018249125.1. NCBI lineage: Eukaryota > Metazoa > Arthropoda > Insecta > Lepidoptera > Hesperiidae > Asbolis > Asbolis capucinus. The sequence goes on from DWJZ01000333.1 coordinate 16,683, forward strand.
CATTTTCTTATAAATTATACGTAACATTATATCAGGAAGACCGTATAATCTTGTAGTTTCGAATTCAGTTTCCTATACAGAAAGGCCTGGGTTCTAAGCTCGTACACATCAAGCAAATTATCATACTAAGCCGGTAACTCACCCTGCCAAACCAACCTCTTCCAATCTCTCTCAGGTACTGCAAGCGATTTCTGGATAAGTCTTCACCACCTGCAACAACATATTTCATAATAAAATATTGTAAAAATTATATTTACAGAGTTTCCATGTAATAAATTGGCATTAATGATTCTCAGTTTTTTTTCATTTGTGGTAAAAACAATAATTGTATTGACAAAAAACTCCTTCACTCATCCATCCATCAGCCTTTTAATACCCACTATTGGACATAGGCGTCCTCCAATTTACGCCACTCTGCCCGGTCCCGGGCCTTTTGAATCCAGCAGATACCCGGTGTCTTCATTAGGTCGTCAGTCCACCTGGTCGGAAGGCGCCCTGTACTCCTTTTTCCGATGCGTGGCCTCCATTCTAGGACCTTTGTCTTTCCTCCGAACTATATGGTCAGACCCTTGCCAATTTAGCCAGCTAATCCTCTGAACTGCATCGGTTACCTTAGTTCGTCTGCGGAGCTATGATCCCGACATAAGATTAATATGTAATTACTAGTCTCACATTTCCTCACTAAACAGTTGAAAATTGAGATAAGTTGATACCTAAAATCACCTAATATAATAGAATATAAACAAAGAATAAATTATATAAGTATAATAAACATCTCACAAGCAGCTTCCTGACTGCTGATTATAGCAATAATGTTTTCACCTGTGATTTAGCAGAGAGAACAATTGAAGAACTTTATTTAAACACGAGCCCAATTTCTGGCCATGGTAGATGAATGTGTGTTCTTGTTCCACGAGTATTAGGAACTAACATGAGTTATCTGCATTTCCCAAGTCACTTCTTATACAGGGAATCCCAGTACGTAATGAAAAAAAACTAAAAACCACCACCACTGGTTTTGTGTGCAACCCACAGATCACTTACATTAATTAGTTAAGTTTACTTTTATTACTACTGCGTATTACTAATTTCAATGAATTAAATATATGTAAATGATTTAAAATTCAATAACTCGCTCACACGTCACGCTCACAGAATCTCAGACATACAGACCCATTACCCATTTCCCACCATTCCTGCCATTCATTCGGAAATCACACTCAATCTCATATTCTATGTTCTTCGACTAGATCCATCAGTTGGGAAGCTGTGGACAGAGTAATCTTGTCATTGTTGTCATTCATTGTCATGCCATTCTTCAGTCATTCATTCTGTCAGTGGTTCGAGTGGGAGGGATGGAAGATTCACCTGTAAACTGGCGGCGAACGTTTTCAGGCATTCAGGTCTTGAACTTTGGACTTTAATTATACCTTGTGGATAATAGCGGACGACAACGGAAGTTTGACTCCGTTCGCATATACAACATGAGTACGGGACACTCACCAAACCAATCAGCACACCGCTCCAGCGGATCCGCAACCCTGATCTGCGGCAGCGGCTCAAACTCGACAACAGACTCCCTGCTTATCCTATTCCTCTCCTCGTTCTCGCTGACGATGTAGGCGGCGGCGTTGTTGTTCGCGATGTTCTGCATCTCCCGGAGAGAGATCGGACCGTTGTTATTATCCTCTGTGATGTTGTTGTTGACGGGCTCCGAGAAGCCAGAGTCGGGCGGCTGCGAGCGTCGGGCATCGTGCAAGTGTGTTGCGCTCGCTGTGAACAACTGAAAAAAAAGTCTATTATGAAAATGGTTACAGATAACAAAATAGTGACATATTTCCATTTTCAAACTAATATTTAAAAAGAAATAAGTATATGTTTATTTTAATTTTACCAAATAATTGCGTTACCAGTACAGTGAAAACAAGAATAAAAAAAAAACTTCGGAAAACTTGTTTCTTAAGTGGTCAACTCGTGATAAATAAAAAAGATTCCCAACATGCTATTGTCTCTGTTACCCGAGTGAAACAGCTTTGTCTAATCCCACCTCGAATGGTATCGAGGGCACGGTGTAACCAGAAGATGACTAAACATCATTATCACACGCATCAGTAATTGCAATCAGCCAAATGAGTACAACCAACAAAAACGTGTAACACGATCACTACAGACGACACACACAAATAAAGACGTGCCCGTAGAATAGTTACATAAGAAAAAAAATATGCATTTTTTATTTTATTGTCTGTCTAAAACTTTACTGACAAATTTATATTTTATCCGGTACAAATGTGTGAGTACGATATCAACATTTTAAAAGCGTATGTAGTTTCTAAGATACCGGTATGAAAATTAATATTTTTTTGGAATAGTGATATATCAGGATATAAAGTAGTTGCAACACTTGTGGGTACTTCTGTTCTACACAATGAAGAAAATTTATTTTACTGCAAATTAAAAACACAAACGTAATGGTATCTTTCTTGAAACAAGCTGACAAATATTTAATTCAAAATATGTACAATATCATATTATATTAATCGCAAATTAGAATTCATCTAAAACAAAGTTATTTTACTAGACATCGTCAGTTATTCAGTTATTAATATCATATTCATTACAAAAGATGTCCTTCAATCCAAACTAAAGGTTCAAGATTAAGTATTTTTATCAAAATCAATTCTCGAGAATATTATCAAATATATACAATATAGAAAAAAAATATGCAAGAAAAACTTTAATATAAATCTCTCTGTAAAAATATATTTTTTGCAGATTTAACACTATTCAACGGGCACATCGATAAGACAGACAAAAATGTTTTACAACGAAATGATTCAGATTTATGAACGTAATGAAAAACAAGTTCATTGAATGGGACAAAAACGACATTAATGAAGTTGAACAAAAAATATTCATGCATGTTAATATGTTAAGTAAAAACAGAACGTCACTAATACTATTCAAGAAACGTAAATATACGTGGAATTATTATTTTCACGCTGTTTGCGAACGAAAGCAACGTGTTTGATAAATGTTCGCTAATACTAATGTGTCGATCGACTCTTACTTTTGATGGATGAAAATAACTTCGTAAATACTTAATTATGTCGTGAAACTCAAATATCATACAAAAATATGAATTGCGATCGCATTTAGAATCGTGCTTTTTATTTTTAATTCCCTAGCTTGTACACTTCTATCAATCTAGTACGTGCATAGGGCGGGACGTCGCAAGACAAATATGGCGATCTGTATAGCTGACTGATCAACCCCTAGACAAATTTATTTTCTGTTAGCATTCACGAGAAACCCTTGTTCAGAATGCATAAGTGACACAATGCGGAAAATTAAACGCCATATTTTTCTGCATCAAATTTTATACATATTTTGAACTAGCGTCCAGCGTGAGCGCTAACAGAAAAGAGATTTGTCTAGGAGGATTAGCAGAAATTTGCTTCGACGGCATAAATAGCCATCCTTCTTAGTCATATATGACAGTCGTTATATTTTGGCCTTCTTGTACCGGTTTGCCACTAACCCTTCCATCTAATCCGTATTGAAGCAGCGAGCTGGAGCTCCAGGCTTCAGTTAAAGAACTATAAAAAATATAATTCACTAAACCCTATCTGCCTGACATCCACAAATTACAAATTGATCAAATCTACTAAAGTTACTTACAAACCAGTCTCAATCCTACGCATGCAACTAAACCTAAATTTAACATACAATTGGGCAATTCGGGCATATCGCAAAACATATTTGTATTAATTATAATTCAGTACAATCAAACAAATTGGACAAATACACTACAAGTTATAACCAATGTCGTGTATGTACCTGATTGTCCGTCCCTTCGTTCGGCTGAAGACAAGAGAAAACAAACATTAATTAGACACGGTGCGTAACAAACAAACAAGTATTATCACAAATATTATTTGTGAAATGTTTAATCCGATGGCTCTTAAGCAAGGCCATAGCAAATATTTCCAACACAGCTCTGGATATTTCCATATAATGTATTTTGTACATGCTACAACTGAAGCTTTTGAAACTGCATATTTACTACAACATGTATTTACTATATTTAACCAATTCAGTACATGTGCTTCATTGTAAGGAAGCGTTTAACATAAAAATGTGAAATTGTTCAATTTGTTGCATTGGCCCTTATATATAGAAGCCATCAAATTTAGATAACAGTCTATACAATTAACTATATAACATTAATCAGCTCTGTTATGTATATTCTCGGTCACGATTCGAGATATTTTTTGACATACAAAGTTGAGTAGCCTATGTGGTAAAAATTTTTTTCAATATAGTTGGTAATGACCATGCCGGCACAACAAGGGGGCCTGTGCAATTCCGGCGATTGCAATAAATTATGTGACAGATCAATGGTTGTTCTTGGTATATAATGGTTATATGTGATGTGGCTTAATACCAGGATATGAGTGTGTACGATATATATTATTTATTTCATCACATCAACCCATAACTGTCCCACTATTGGGCTCGGTAGATATAGTCCACCTGGCCCAGAGCGGATTGGTGGACTTCACACACGTTTGAGAACTTTATGGAGAAAACTCCAGAGTGGCTTCCTCATGATCTTTTCCTTCACCGTAGCAAGTGATAATTAACTTCTAAATTGCAGAATTTAAACCCAAAACCTTCCATTCAAGCCATATTTAGTATTTCAACATAGATTTTTTTATCATATAATCATAAAACCAACTTGCAAGCAAATTTCAATAAGCCAATCCTCACGAACGATGGCATAATGACGTCGTTAGGTGCTTCATGTGTAGTGGAGTAACAATACAAAGGGAACTAAGAGAAAAGTGCCTCAAGTCCGTAGACGAAAGGGGACCTCGGACTAAGATTTGTGGGCACAGAATGTTCCTATAATACAAAATGTAAACAAATCATCTGTGCCCGTTAAAAATTAGACCACTAAATTAAAGAACGTTACAAGTCCGCTTCCGATGTATTTTCAGGAATCTATTTGTAACTGAGATTGCCAGTACAAAATATTCTTTGTATTATGGATTTATAATTAAAGCTTGTGTTTTTAAATATTTTTCATAAACCTTGTTCATATTAACGACAGAAAACAGTAAGGGCGTAACTCTCATTACTTGCTCTAAATAGGTACCCCAGGGGTTCCCAGAGTGCGTCGCGACGACTCCCTGGTGCGCCGTAGAAAGTAAAGATGGGCGCCGTGAGTCAATCCCCTATCATTATCCGAAACCAAACATTTTCGCGGATATATATTTTATTTGTTGTTTTCTATTTCAATTTTTTTTAAATAAAAAGATCTATTTCATAGTGTGTTTTAATTTTTGTTCGTATCCCGAATCTAACTACTACTATTGTAGTTACCTCTTCCTTTAGATTGCCTTTTCAAAAAGCTAGTTAGGGCAGGGCGGCGTGACAAAATACTAAACTTGTAAGTGCGCCGCGAGTTCTAAAAGATTGGGGACCCCTGACATATGTTCATAATCCATCGTCGATAGGCTGACATATTTCTTATATAAAAAACGGCAAAACTCTCGTTGCTTCAGTTGTTACTAAAGCTCTTTTCGCATTATTATTTTAAGTAAATCAATTTAACATTCAAAGCTATACAAACCCTAATATTTTCAAATTAAATATCTCATGTTGGCGGCATCAACCAATGTTAAGGAACTACATATTTAGTAATATTTATATATTTACACACATTATTACCTAATATACTATTAAAGTAATATCAATATTTCTCCAATATATAAACAATATATCTTAATATATTTTAAATATGTTAGCTTGGTGTAGCTGCAACATTGTTTTAAGCATTCATGAATGTTTCTTCTTCAAACAAAATTGAGTCACATGATATCTACATACATAAAAACAAACAAGATGACTAATGATACAATACAATAACATGCTAATTTATATTATGATATGGGCGATAATAATTGGTCAGTATTGGAACGATCATAAATCAATCTTGTATACTGCAAAAAGTCACGTGTTTTTCATATAAGGTTAGGTGAACCTTATACTATAATACGAGCAATTATTTTATTAAATTAAACTAAATATTTTTATATTTAATCCAGGTCGGTCGGTCTAGTGGTTAGTGAGCGTGACTGCTACACTGAAGGACGTGGGTTCGATTCCAGGTCAAACTTTTTTGTGATGGGCAGGAATGTTTGTTCTGCGTGTCTGGATGTAAGAATATTCATATAAGTATGTGTTGAGTATTGTAAATTTTTATTTGATTGTTAATCTGCGGCAGATGACTTTGATACTTTGACTTTGGTTTGTGTGTCAGATCGAGTGCTGTCAAAAATGTCATGTGATCCATTTGTGTTTTGTGGAAAGACATTAAAATATTTCTTTAAGAATGTTAGTTTTTATTAAATTGAACAGTAAAAGAATATTAATTCAACAGTATGTATTAAAAATTATATATGTGTGTGTTTATCAGTTATCTGAGCGCCATAGTACAAGGTAACGTTTAGTTTGGGGTCAGATGGCGTGTACAGGTTGTCCAAAGAAATATATTTATTATTTATGGTAGAAAACCGTATAACCAAATGAAATCATTTATCTCGTCTTAGGAACTAATAGCTCAACTAAACATAATACAATATCACTACATTGATTATAAAATTTATAACATACGACCCAAAAATTAAAAAAAAAAAACATGCAATATCGTATTTCGGTAGATCGATTTAAAAGTATAAAAAAAAATTCTTTCTAGATTGAAGACCATTCAAACTATACGATATATCGAACTACCCCTATAAATAAATATTAATTTTGATATCAGTATGTTAGTATATTTCTTTTAAGAGTTCGGGTCAAGTCTTGCAAGCTTAAATAGACCCACTTCCTCTTACACTACGGACCTGAAATTCTGCATAAGCCTTCCGTCCTGATGACAATGCAATTTTATGACCTGATAATACATATAAAATTGGCTCTAGACAAGGGAACGCCTCAACGGTTAACAATACAGTTTGAAACGTTTTTGTGTATTTCTTTTCATTAGGGATATAGACTTAAAGCTTGTGTTTTTAAATATTGTAATATTGTTATAATTTTTGTTCTAATATAGCCAACAGAAAGCCAACTGTTTATACTAAATATAAATTTAATGGTTTCACTTTCATTTTAGTCAGGTTTTAACCAGATATTATGATTTACATTTAATATCATAAAACCTATCAGTTCATACCAAACAGCACGCTGAGCTTCAACCATATACATTATGCATACATTTTATCGGATATGAAGTGGCCATCAGTATCTTCACTGTCGTCAGCCACTTAATGAAAGACTTAACTTTTGAGTTAGCACTTGTAAGATCGGACTTAAGTTTTAAGCAGCATCTGCTGTCTTGCAAGTATTTACATTGATGACGTACAAGCTTTAGTCAGATAGAGCAGAAATCGTAACGGGTAAACGAAGCTGGAAACGGACTAAGAATGGTTTTTTACTTTAATTTTTGTTTCATTCATTCAGTATACGGAGCCCTATCATGGTATTATTATTGTCCGTCTGTCCATCCGAACCCCTATCACAACCTTCTGGAACCATAATAGTCGTTGACATTTAAACACTGGGTTTATTACTGTCTCTGCTAAAACAAATAAGAATAAAAAATGTCCATGGACGTGTTCAATTTCCGAACGCGCTATGAAGATTTTTACAACTACTGTATAATATAAAACAGGCCAAACCTATCTACTAGACAGTCTACTACATTTCGAACCTAGAGGGAAGTTTTTCTGGCAAAACATACAACCAATCAACCTAATAAGAGACACGGCACGCGATATACTCACCAACGTATTAACTAATGTTGACAATTTATTATATGACGCAAATGTGTATCGACCAATCACGATGTATTACTAAACACTCCACGCGTATTAATTAGGTTTCTATTTAGCTTTTCTTACATATTATTACTCAATGCTTAACTACAATCATTCCTGATTGTAAGTGGTTTCGTCCTCATTAAATAAAAAATTATAACTTGTATCCAGCAACAATTTAACAACTTCCGCATATATACAAAAACGACTTGTTATGTTACATTAAAATTCAAACACATTCACGCCTTTCATGAAGTTACCTGAAAAAGTATATCTGTCTATGCACAACAAGAAATAGATATTTGTTGGCAACGTAAACGATACGATGAGTCATTTAACTTGCAATCGTAAATAGTAACTACTTACTACGAAGCCTTACTAATCAACCTTGATCGCTATCGACCCGGACGAAAAAATTATCCATTACAAGGTGTTAATAGAATGAATGCCCCACGATTCTTAAAGTTAAATAATAAAGGTTACAACAAGCTATCAGTTATTTAACTTATTAAAATAAAAAAAGTAATAAAATAGAACATAATATAAATAAGACATGGTTTTATTAAGATGCATGTTACATTGCTGTTTACATATTACATTGCTGTTTATGTATTTAAAACTACGTATTTATTTAGTTTTAATTCCAAAAGAGCATGTAACGCTTTAAGTAACTATGTGTTCTTTAACTTAAAGTTAAAGTTTTTCCTGCTTATTAATGCGCAATAATAAAACAAATATATATAAACTTAAAAAAGAACTCAGTTTATGAAACAGGTCCTTTAATTTATACAATTAATGAATATGGTGAATAGCAGTGGGGACAACACGCCACCTTGCAGTACGCCGGCTTTCACACTACACAAAGTTGAACAGTTAATTGTCTTATACTCTAACTCGTTGTCATCGACGGATATCATAATTGACGCTACAATTAAGAACATATACACAACATAAAAAACCACATGTCTCAATGAAATCGTCTGAGTATGGCGAATGAGAATCTTTGCGAGATGACGTCGAAGGCGTCGTGCAAGCCGTGTGAACGGGGGCAGCCGGCAGTCACCTACCTACTGGTTGGTTAACCTCCATCCCACTTTTTGTACCACGAATGATGTAACTAAATTGATCGATAAGCTATTAGGAAGGTGTGTCTAACGCGCTCCAATTTGTAACTAATGCCTATTCATGCTGATTTCGATAAAGGTGCGGCTGCATCGCTGTTCCGGCAAGGTCGGAAGTTCACGGCACTTACATGGTATAGAATGAATTTTATGGAGAGGTAGTTAAGACTATAAACATAGAAGATAACTGCAACTTCGTCCGAGAAATTTTGGACTTCAAACCGAGGAAATCTATATTCTTTAAATTAAACAAACTTTCGACTGCTCCTCCCAATTTAGGGCATTACTTTCCAAATTTCTTTTTATACTACTTCCCTACATTATCAAAGAACTCCTGTACAAAGTTTAATGTTTGTAGTTCCACTTATTAGGGCTGTACGTTACACGTTGGTCAGTAATAGTGTGGAATTTATTAAACAGACATCACCGAAACCTTTGTCTCCTTAAACAATAGTTGAAATAGGCTTTGAGTGCTGAAACAACGACCAGTGTCAATTATTTTTAAGTCTTCTTTATTATACAAATACTTGACGTACTGAATTAAATGTATTGTCATAATTTTGCGTTTTGGAACAACTATGCTATTCACTAAAAATCAGAAATTTCTAAAATCAATCAAATCAACGTTAAATAACCTAAGACTATGTCAGGCAAACCAACAAGATCGCGATACAATCCTTGAGTTGAGGAAGATTTCGATTTTTAAAATACTAACCTAAAATATTGCACGAATCTTGATTAAAAGCAAATAAAAATTCAATTATCTCTACTAACTTACAAAAAACATTGCTATACGAATGATGCAAAAAAAACATAATTGAATATTTAGCGCCATTCTGTATAAACAACGAAACAAAAGAACCGTATGTAAAAGGAAATGACAACACAGATAATCAGGGAAACAGCGGTTGCACAATCTGGCAAAAACTAAACACAAGCTTCACGCATGCGCGTTACGAGCCCAACAATAGAAGCTTCGTAAGAACAAGCCGCTCCTCGGCCAGTGTCACCGAACAATGAGGACGTAAAGGTTTTATGTGCAGTTACAATCTGCACACAATACAATGAGAATTGGATAGACGCAGGATTCAGGGAAAGTGCACGGACGATCATGTCGGAAGACACTCTCTCGAAGAATCTTCAATGGAAAAGAAAGCTTCAATACGATACCATTTAAATGGTCGCTGAAGATTGTCAAAAAAACTAATCCTATTCTGCATTGTAAACGTGAATAAAAATTTATCAACTCATTCTGATGATAAGTTTTATATTGCTTGATTTTCAGCTGCGAATATAACTATTAATATTTTGATGTCCTTAAAGTTACACGAAGCTAACGATACGGCGTAAATAACAAGGCAGAACCGAAACTATAGGTGATAATATAGCAAAATATTTACAAAGTAATAAATACTAAGTGTCGAAACATATAAGAATAATAAACTAGTAGTGAGCATCAAGAAATATAGAAGCGTGAGGTATCAGAGGATTCCACAATAAATGTAATTAGAATACTATTAAATATGCTGAATGACGAAACATAATATTCATTCAGATGCTTCTGTGTATATTGACTATTAGTTATTTCCTAGAAATTAACATTTCAACAAGTGATTGAGTCATATTCCTGGTGTTATTAAAAGGTATAATCGTAGAGAAGTAAAGAATAATACATACAAATAAAAAATAACACAGTAACGGTGTTTGTCTAAATTGCTTATTTAATTAATTATTAGAGGACCTTTTGCCATCGAGGACATTCCAAATATACTATATATTAGGGCATCCCGAAACCATAGAATATATTTCGATGAAATTAGACACCTCACATATTTCTCATCCCTATAATTGCAACCCACAACTGTCTCAATACTGAGCTCGGGTCTCCACTCACGATGGGTATATGCTATAGTTCACAACTCTGGCAAAGTGTGGATTGATGGACTTCACACACCTTTGAGAATTTTAAGGAGAACTCTCAGAAGTGTCCTAAAGATGTTTTCCGTAATCGTCGCGGCGTCGCGACAATCAACTTCTGAGACGCACATAACTTTGAAAATTAGAGTTGCGTGTCGTAAGGTTTCCAGAACCTCCCGTTTGAGAGACCAACTTCGAACCACTAGGCGATCGCAACCTCGATAGCTGATAAACTGCTCTTAGGTATTTCTCATCCCTACCAACGCATATATACCCAACCCACGGTATGCAGTGTGGGAGCTAAAGATGACAAAATAAATTGATGCATTTCTCAGTTCATATACCTGCCTACGGTACATACGCGAATATCGACCGAAAATAGTATCAATATTAATGACATTGTCTTCGTGCCAAAATAATTCGCATAGCGTTCTGGGCATTGACATTCTTCTAAATTTTTGCAATAACTGGGAACGAATTCGGGAACAATTATATGGGACTTACTTGAAGTAAGCATACTAACGAACTCTGATACGAAAACCTTTTGAAATGTCAGCTCATAGAGTTCAAAGAAAGAATTAATTCGTTAGCGCTTACATCCAAAAAAGAAAAAATAAGACGCCGATGCCAATCAGCTCATTTGTTAAAGAAAAGAGAATAACAAGTGAGTAAAGAACATAAATACACGGACATATTCCAAACACTATCAGTCAGTAGAGTATTGTAGATTTCAAATTACAAAGTTATTGCTATTTATACGTAAATTGTTAAATAATAAAAACATATTCTAGGGTTTTTTTAACTATGTAAAAACAACTAATTGATTATGCTTATTTTAATTTTAATTAGAGTAAATATCTAAAACCCTAAAAAGCTAGCGTTTTATGGCCAGAAAATATCGTAAAAAATTATATAGTTATCTATCAGAATGAAGAAGGAATAGATTGTATTTTTACAGACCTTAACCCTAAATAGTTTAATAATGATAGAAAGAATTTAGTTCTTAATAGAAATATACTATCTACAATCGGCCATTGCTCTATCTTGACAATAGAACACCACCCAACACCACCCTCTACCATCCCAGGGGATAAAGGAAAATAATGGGTCAGCGAAAGAAAAAGTTAAGCGAGTTAAGGATGGACGAACTACAATATAAGACATTATGATACAGAACTATATATTAAATCGCGTTAAGTTACATGACCTAATAGAAAAAGCCATGAATAAATAAAAAGCTTTGAATAACGTAAACAATATAGGATACGATAAATAAATATCTTTGGACAACTCACACACGGCCATCTGAGCCCAAACTAAGCGTTAACTTGTACTATGCTTAACAGACAACTGATAAACATACATATATACTTTTAAACACACACTTCTATACAACCTTGGCCAAAAGTTTGAAGCACCCCTACGATATTTGAATTTCTAAAAAAGTTTTATATTTAATGTATATAGATATTATTACATCCAGACACACAGGACAAACATTCCTGCGTACCACAGAAAAGATTGACCTGGATGGGAATCGAAACCAGAACCTTCGGTGTAGTAGTCAATTTCACTAACCACTAGACCATCGGCCTAACAATAATGCAAGTGTAATGACGAATGTAAATTAGTATCTGTCTGCCAAGCAACGTTATTGGCCATAGTTACAGCGAATATCCTTCCCCCTTAAACTCATTAACCTAAAAACGTGAACACTCATCCATACTCAACATAGGCTCCACACACCCTCCGTCGCAAAGTCACTGATCAAAAGCCACGAGATATTTCATAATTAACAACGAACATAGCCTTTTTAATTAACAGTACTAATTTAATTAAAAGGCTAACGCTGATGTTACGAGTTCGTGCTCGCATCGCAGAAATGTTTTCAGGTTATCAGCACATCTGAGATATAAGTGAATTAAATTATAGGGAGTTTAAATTAGTTTTCCGATATAACTACTAACAGTAAAGATGTCCCAAAAAAAAAATTTTGGAAATTATTCTATTGAACACCGGTTGGAATCATCGCATATTTCGGATACCTTTAGTAAAATTAAATGAGGATGAAGTTTTTAAATAATCTGTGGAGAAAGAAACAGACCCATATCGCAAATTTATGTACATTCAGGATGACGGGAGCGAGAAAAGCGGACAAGTTTTACAGCACTCCCGTAGGAATATTTGGGAGCGTTGTATAATGAAGAGGCACACGAAAGCTTTAAAATGTACGAAAATAACTCAGCACATTTTTGATTTACTCATTGGACAGGTGAAATTCCCACGGCAGAACCGTAGCGTCCCGTACATTACGAGTGTGCCACAGTGTACTGTACAGTGTAACATAATTTTACTGATTTATCTATTTTACGACGTATTTCTCTCTTCACACTATGCAGACAACTACTGCTGTAGTATTTATTAAAATGGTAGAATATTTGTTAAAACAGGCCGGTTGGTCTAGTGGTCAACCGAACTGCTACACGAAGGTCGTGACTTTGATTCCCACCCAGGTCAACTTTTCTGTGATGAGCAGGGATATTTTTTCTATTTAAATATATATATATATATGTATATTTATCAGTTATCTGATCACCATAGTAGAAGCTAACGTGTGGACACTGACGTTGGAGTCAGATAGCCGTGAGTGAGTTTTCCAAAGATATTTATTATTTATTTATTGACAAAGAACTATTATGAAGTAAGACGAGCACCCAACTTGATTTAGCCTGGTGTTTTTAAATTTTGATTGAATATAAATTCCTTTTAAGTCTCAACATAAATTCAATGCAAGTCAATAAATACAATAAATGACTCATTTCTATAGTAAGGTAAATTGACAGTTTCCGATATCTAAAAATAAATAGAACAACAAACGATTAAGGTAAAAATTTACGCAGCAACATTGAAGGACACTCATGAGAATTAAGAGTTAAGAGAACGGAAGCTGGGGTGATAAAATCAATAGGGAATCACAGTAAATTCGCTCAGTGTATTTACAAACCTTATCGAACGTAAACCACACCACACCCACGCCTATTAGAATTACAGCATGACACATCCAGAGCGCACCGCAATGTCGCGGCGCACCCAGGATTACGTACCCCATTCGTCCATTTGAAATATACAGACGAGAACGACATATAAACTCAACCAGGCAAAGGCAGACAAAGGCAGATGGTACGACCTTGGCTCGCCATAAATTGCCTATTGACGTACGCGGTTGGTTATACCATTCTTCCATATAGACCCGATAGTTCATATAGAGCATTCGTCAACAATGATCAATGTAGCGAAACCGCTCCCGGTTACCGTACCAGTTCTGTATTTATCAGGTGAGCCATTTCAAGGGGACGAGATGCACGTGTTCGTCGTACAATGTAATTAGCGTGCGCGTGAGCAGTGAGTCACCCGCTCGCTGGGTGCACGCCGCGCCGCGTACATTATGAGACGGCGGGCATTCTGGCTGACTGGCTCACGATGTACGGCCGCCAACGGGATGTGATTGGGTTACGCCGGGACTTGGCAACGAGTCCACCGTGTCGCTGAGCTCGTGTATTAAGTGATGAACAACAATTTATAGTTTATCTGTTAGTGCGCTTCAATTTCTATCAATTAACAGTAGCATTTCAATGATGGAAACTTTGATGTAATTATACCAGAGTTACGCCCTTATTGGTTTTCGTCGTCGACATCTAAACTTTGATTTAAACGTAACAAATCACCAAGACAACATACTGAATGTGCATAGAAGCTGTAGAGTAAACGAAAATGACGTAAAACAAACAAGTATATGTACTCGCTTAAGTTGTCTGTTGATACTAATTGCCCACGTCGTGCACTTTAAAGAGAATAGTCAATATAAATAATATATTTCTTTGTTCTCGCTACAATTTGTTCAGTCGTATATTTACCTGAACTGTTGTTTACTGCTGCGTCCCATATGCTCCTTCGTCAATGTCCCATATTTCTTTAACGTTGCCCCTTTTACGTCACGATAAATTGTTGGAAACTCCCAATAAGTAACGCAACCCCGGTATTACTTCAGAAGGGTCATTCAAATGGTTTTGGAACACGCACTTGTTTTACGCATTAGAAATCTACACTATATAAAATCAATTTCTTTAAATAGAAGATATTCGACTCCTAGAATCTGTACTTTGCTGAAGCTAGGTCAGCGCGTCTAGAAAAAGGTATTTTCTGTTATCGTTTACGGCAAACGCTAACTCAAAAATGTATGGTAATGACATCTGCCGTGGAAACAAAGACGTCATATTTTTCTGCATCAAATTTCATCCCCAAACATTTTGGAACTAGCGTGAATGGAAACGGGAATGGGACTCAACTCAAGGATCGGTTATCATAATTATTGACATGTTTAATATCATAAATGTCATAAAATCTCACAAACTACTTAGACTTTTCCTCAAAGCTTCTGAAGGCGAAAACGTCTATGACCTAGATAAAGATTACACCCAACAGGAAACCTTGCATCTCCGCGTCATTTGTTATATAATTTAATATTCAACAATTTACCCAAGGAGATGGTTCTCCTACAAATTAGTGAAGGCAACCGACCGGCAAATGAGCCGAGCTAATTTGTCGGCTAATGGCGTGTTTATACATGCACGTTAATAAACAGCCGGTAGCGGTGACGTGACCGGAGTGTGGATGCGAGTGAATGGAAATTTGCATGTTCACAATCAATGGAGAATCTTCGGTCATTATTACGTCATTGATAATCGCTGAAAATACATTAGGCGGTAGTTTTAATTTTGTTTTTCATTCATTGTTACTTAGAATTGTTTTACTGAGCTCGGGTCTTCTCCCACAATATGTGGGATATGGACTATTATCTAACACCCTCTTGGCCTATTTTCGTTTCACAAGTAGAGATATCGTAACGACTTTGAAGTAGAAGCGCAATTTGGTCTTCTCATTCTCAATCGGCTTTCAACTGCGCTCCAACAACATCCATCCGAAAATTCGATCTGAATGAAATTTGCCAGAGAGATAGATTAATGTATGTAATAATACATAGGTTAATCTTTATCAGTGTACCCACCACGCGGGCGAAGCCTTAGGCGCAAACTAGTCAGACATAATGAAGACGTTTAGAAATTACTACTCAAAGCAACGAACAAAACCCAGTCTTTTCAAAACTGCCTACTATGACCCGACCTACCCCAACACGACCCATGAATACCTTATCTCTCACGCTCTTATCCGCTGATTCACAACTTGTCAAGACACTTATTCAGTTTGCTCAAGTGCTCAAGGCAGATGGCTATCAACGCGCTTCTACTGCGAGCTTTATTATCTTTCCTTCGGACAAGTTTTACAACAAACGTACAGAATACGCGGTTATATATAATCTTAATTAGTATCTTCCAACTTCTAACTGTCAACGTGAAAGATTTTCAGGGAATTGCTAACAAGACTATAAAAAATATATACGAATCTTAACACAAAAAAATCTGTAACTAACTTGTAACATTTTGCGTCCCTAAACGACAAAGGCCGGATATATCTCAAAAATAGAATCTCAAGTTTAATTTCATAAACAAATCATTAAAGAGTACCCCAGCACTTTATTAAAACTCGACAGAATATTTATAGTAACCACGTACGACTATCGTGCACGTGTAAAAAAACAAACTCATACATCACCTCTCCCATAAATCTCGACGAGAGCAAAGGGACAGTTCGAGACAGTTTGTTAAGGTGGAGCAACAATGACACCGGCGTACAAAACGTAAATATCGAGCGTCACTTGAGCGGGGCTGAACGGCGTCGTCGACGACGTTTTGTACCGTACGGTACATTGCTGGGTCAACAGCTGCGCATTGTTTTCATGCATTAGGGAGAGTGGCAAGGGAGACGCGGAACGACGCCGCGACGGGACGTGGGTGGGACTAGGTGGCGAGGTGGATAGGTTCCCGCGGCCCGGGCAACGTGCCAACGCGAAGCGCCACTGCGCCCACTGCATCGTCTGTCAGCGCCATCATAAATCTAACCCCCAGTGACTCTTATTACTAATACAGTAAGATTCACTTTCACGCTCGACGAGCCGCGGGTTACGCCGGCCGTTATGGAGTGTAAATGTCTCGCGCATAGTCTAGGGCTTTGGTGTGAAGCGTCTCAAAGTCCATCGTGAAAGAATTCGTGCGGCATCGTTACTGAAAGTTGAAACAACGGTGACTGATAAAATTTATTTTCGTCGTCAGCTCTTCGTGTTCTTGACTTTGCAAGGCAGATGATATAAGTATTTGAGTTCAAAATCATAACGCAAACAATTCCAAATTTGAATCTATCTGAACATCCTTAAACACATCAGACAAATCACTACCCCGAGTATAATCAAATTCTCTGTTTTGAAATAGGTAGCGGTAGGGACGATAAAATGCCTGACAAACTGATCAACAATTTAACAGTTTGCTTCTAACAATAACAATCAAGTCTCCCAAAGATCAAACCAACAAATTACAAGAGCTACCCAAAGCAGAACAGACCAGAAGGAAATATAAAAAGAGACCAGCCTACGGTCATTGGCTCATATCGCCCCGAACCAAAGACACGCAACAAAGTGTTTCAAATCTGGCGTAAACAACGATTATTACACACGATACTGCACGATACAGCGTTGGGTTCGGTAAAAAGTCTAATGCTTATATCAAGCGCAGGAACCATAAGAAGATAATACTCATTTCACCGCAAATTGGAATCTTTATGCTTGTACCTACAATGGCTAAACGATGGTCGTCTCTTCGCACGCGATTATCGCTTATTTGTCATACAACTTAAGGATTGATTTAGCGTGAGCATTGAACGTTATTGTCATAAATGCGCCTCAGGGTAAATAAGCGCGTAATATGTTTACGCAGAATTGTCTCGGGGTTCGCAGGTGGGCGCCTGACTCATCTCTTATACGCGATAAGATAAAAATTAGCGTCTGTTTGCTAGTTTGTTTGTTTCCTTAAGAACTGCAAGGTTATTGTTTTGTAGCTTCATGTGTAATCGGGCCACTGGACGAGTCACCACGTTATCAAATCTGGACCAAGTATGTTTGTAAACACAATTTTTGGAGTAGCGTTCAAGGAAATACGTTGAGCGCGTTTGGGTGACAAAAATTGACAGGCCGATTGGTCTAGTGGTTAGTGAACCTGACTACTACACCGGAGGTCGTGGGTTCGATTCCCACCCAG